>JAGKTI010000298.1:89060-99884 GCA_018397915.1 Birgus latro
TAAGGCTGCAGTGCGTGTGGATGGCAAACTGAGTGAATCTTTCCATTTGAAGGTTGGATTGAAACAAGGATGTGTCATGTCTTCATGGTTGTTCAATCTGTATGTGGATGGGATTATAAAAGAGATACAAGGTCGGGCAGTGGATGTTGGAGCGGCCCTAGTGAGAGAGGGCAGTGTTTGGAAACTCCCTTTACTGTTGTTTGCAGATGATACTGTGTTGATGAATGAGTGAAGACGAAGGGGAGCTGCAAGGCTTGGTAGAAGAGTTTGGGATAGTGTGTAAGAAACAGAATCTAAAGGTGAATGTGGGGAAGAGTAAAGTGATGGTCTTCGAGAGAAGTGATGCCAGTGTGTGTACCGTGAGATTGGATGGGAAGGAAATGGAGAATGTGAGTGAATTTAAGTACTTGGGCAGTGTGATGAGTAAGGATGGAAGTCTGGAGGATGAAGTGCTCTAAAGGGTACAGCAGGGAAGGAAGGTTGCTGGTTCGTTGAAAGCAGTGATAAGAAACAGGGAGGTGAGCATGGAAGTGAAAAAGTTGTTACATGACAGTATTGTGATACCAACTCTGACATATGGAAGTGAAGCTTGGACCCTGTTGGAAGGACAGAAGTCAAGAGTGAGAGCAGTGGAAATGAGTTATTTGAGAGGAGCATGTGGAGTCACATGGAGAGACAGACTAACAAATGAGGAAGTGAAGGAGCGTTGTGGTGTGGTTGAGGACGTGATGGGAAGTGTTAGGAGAAACACGTTAAGGTGGTTTGGGCATGTGGAGAGGATGGAGAGTGAAAGACTGACGAGGAGAGTGTATGTGAGTGAGATGGAGGGGGCGAGAGGGAGGGGGAGGCCGAGGATGAGATGGAGGGATGGAGTGGAGAGGTATATGAGAGAGGGGTGTGTGAGTTGGAAGCGTGGTAGTGAAATGGCAGGGGACAGAGTGACATGGAGGCAATTTGTTTGTGGCCACCCCGTTCAGGATTGAGGCGTCTGGCAATAGATAGATAGATAGGAAACCAATCAGTAAGGGATGCCTTTTATAGCGAGATGAGGAGAGCGGTGGCTGAACAGGAAGCCGTAGATAGAGGCGTTAATGAACAGTATATAGCCCTTAAGAACAACTTTTTGACAGTTACCGATGCAATGTTCAGTTGGACAAGAGGCCCAGCAAGACATAAAGTACCTTGGTGATGGGATGAGGGTGTAAATGCTGCAGTTAATGAGAAAAGAAGGCTTTTCCGGGAATGGAAGAATGGTGGTAACAGGGAGGAGTACTTGGCTGCCAAGCGCAGGGCTAGAAGAGAGGTACACAGGGCAAAGTCTGAGTCACAGAGACTTTTACTTAATGATCTAAATCATGGAGAAAGGAAAAATATAATTTTTAGGGTGGCAAATCAGGTGAAGAGGGATAATTGGGACATTGTGGGTGAGCGGTGTGTGAAGAGTGATGATGGGGGGGTGGTGGTGAACGGTGAGGATGTTAAGGATGCGTGGAGGAAGCATTGTGGCCGGTTGATGAGTGGGGAGTTTGATTGGGATGGGGAAGGTTTGGAGCCAGCTGGTCCAGTGTTTGGCCCTTGGCCTTTGGTTGGCACTGCTGCTGAGAGTCGGGCAGTGAGCGGGATGCGGGTGGGGAGGGCGGCAGGTGTGTCTGGGTTGACTGCCGAGGTGTTGGGGGCCTCAGGAGATGCTGGGGTGAGGTTGGTCACTGACCTGATAGGTGTGATTATGTATGAGTGTGTTGTCCCGGATGATTGGTTGGGGAGTGTAGTTGTAGGAGTGTACGGGGGAAAGGGTGATGCCCTGGAAGGTGGAAGTTGCAGAGGTGTTAAGCTCTTGGATCAGATAATGAAAGTGATGGAGAGAGTTCTGGAAGGTGTGATTGGAGAGGGAGGGAATGTCGATCAGATAATGAAAGTGATGGAGAGAGTTCTGGAAGGTGTGATTGGAGAGGGAGGGAATGTCGATGAGGTGCAGTTTGGGTTTGTGCTGGGCGGGGGGACCACTGATGCCATGTTCGTTGTTCGATGGCTTCAGGAGGGATATATTGGAGGGAAGGGGGAATTGTATTTTGTTTTTGTTGATTTGGAAGAGGCCTTTGACGGAGTCCCTAGAGAGGTGGTGAGGTGGGCGATGGGAGGGCTGGGGTTGGGGGAGTGGCTGGTTAGGGTGGTTGTGGTCATGTACGTGGGTGCTTGCACCCAGGTAAGAGTGAATGGAGCTTTGAGTGATGAGTTTTCCATGAAAGTTGGTGTGCATCAGGGGTCAGTTTTGAGTCCCTTGTTGTTTATCATGGTGCTTGAAGCCCTCTCACGTGACTTCAGAGATGGACTCCCATGGGAGATGTTGTGTGCTGATGATTTGGTGTTGATTGCAGAGAATGAAGGGGAGGCGGAGGAAAGATTTGAGAAGTGGAGAGATGGTATGGGGTACGGGGGCTTGGGGGTGAATGCAGATGAGACAAGGGTGATAATATCTAGGGTTGGTGGCGGTACAATCAGAGGAGAGGGAGAGTGGCCATGTGCAGTTTGCCACAAGAGTGTGGGAAGTAATTCCATCTTGTGTAGTGTTTGTGATAAATGGGTGCACAAGAGATGTAGTGGTATTAGAGGTAGACTGCGAGATGATGCTGATTTCATGTGTGCAGCGTGTCGGGGAGAGCAGGTGGAGATTGTTAGGCGTGAGAGGGTTGAACTTGCAGGTGAGTCTCTTGAGTGTGTGGAGGAGTTTCATTATTTGGGAGACATGTTATGTGCCGGAGGTGGGCTGGAGTTAGCTCGGTTGCTAGGGTGAGAAGTGGTTGGAAGAAGTTCAGGGAGCTGTTGCCACTCCTGACATTGAGAGGACTCTCCTTATGTGCTGAGGGGTCTTTGTGTGCAGCATGTGTTAGGAGTGTGATGCTGTTTGGTAGTGAGACCTGGGCAGTAAAGGAAGAGGATATTCGCAGGTTTGGGCATGCAGAGGTGACAGTGATTGGGTGGATGTGCAGTGCGTCCCTGCGTGCGGGGCCTGGGGGGGATGGGTTTGCGATGGAAGAGTTGAGAGGTGGGATGGGGCTGGAGTGTGTTAGTGTTGGATGAGGAGAGGTGGGCTGAGGTGGTTTGGACATGTGGAGAGGATGGGGGATGATAATTGGGTACAAAGGGTGAGAGGTGTTACTATTGGGGGAGGGGTTGGGAGGGGTAGACCGAGAATGACATGGGACGAGGTCATTAAGCGTGACTTAAGGGTTAAGGGACTGAACAGAGAGGCTGCCAGGGATCGAGCAGCGTGGAGAGCCGCCATTAGGTGACCAAGGCCGACGCATGCAAGCATGATGGAGCCTTCAAAAACTAAAACAAAATGAAACGAAAGTGCACTTATTATAGGGGAAATGTATCTGGTAACATACCACTCCAAACCCTGGACCCTCAAACAGCCTCATCACTGAATCTTCACCACCAAAAGTTTTCAAACAAATGTTATTTTGATAGATTCAGTACTTGTTCAATTGTGTTTTTTTTGCATGCTAGAAACAATACTGTGGTGGCTCAGTCGGTAGAGAGGTGGCTTGCAGCCCTAACGGACGTAGGTTCAAATCCCCGCTGGGGCAGGGAACAGTTTAAGGATATGAATTTCATTAAATCAGGCTTTACTGATCTACCAGAAGACCCACCGACATGTCGCAAAAATAACCCCGCTAATACCAATACACCAGCCCTGTATGAGACAGCCCTGGCATGTATTCAATATGGACGGTGGGTGTTAGCGCCGAAGTGGTGACATGTAGAAGGTGTATGGTATGTAAGAGGACTGCTGGGCCTTCATAGCAGGCTGTGAAGCCTATGCCCAGAGTCGGGCACATAAAACACACACACACACACACACACACACACACACACACAACAAAGATAACAGAAGACAAAAAAAATTTAAACAAACACCAAATCCAAATCCTAACCCTAGAAAACCTTAGGATTAATACACATTGCTACAATACATTCAGACATGAAAATTTTTATTACTACTGTACCTGTATACCAGTGTTTCTTAAAGTGTGGTTTGCGGACCCCCAGGGGTCCGTGGAACGTTCCAAGGTGTTAGCAGGCTAATCTGAGTATCAGATAAAACATATACAGTAATTCAATAACGTTATGACAGTTATGTGAAGTAAAATTTGAATGGTTATGTTCAAGTTAAGCCATTAGTTTAGTATATTATAGCCTACAAACACCTTTAAACTCAAGAGGTAGGGTAGGAGGGAAATCTACTCATTATTAAGGGTCCGCCATATGATTAGTTTTAATCAAAGGGGTCCGCTGCACGAGAAAGTTTAAGAACCACTGCTGTATACCGTGTAATTTGCCATAAAAGCTGTAAAAATTTATATAATTTGCTTAAAAAGAAATACACACACACACACACACATACACACTTAAATACATCAACACAAATAAGGGTTTCTGCTGCCATACCATATGCAATAGGGTGGAGAGTTTTTACACGTTTCTCAAATTTTCTTTTCATAATAACGAGGAAATGTGGCTCTTCCCATTCAAACTTGAGTAACCAAAATCTGTTATCTGAAATTATATCTTTTGTCTCTGCATATGCATAAAAAAAGCTGAAATACACAAAATACTGTATATCAATATTCTTACAATTTAAATTTTCATCTTATCTTCCTGCAAGAATGAGGAGACGCATTCTATAGTAGATTTTCATGTTTCTTATTTATTGTGTGCCCTAAAAAATACTTGCAAACGTCAATCAAAATTTCTTATGGAGAATACGAATTTGGGTCCCAAGGTCCCTAAATTCTGACTGATTCTTGTCTTTTTTTTAACACTTTTTTGACACTTGCCTGTATTAATGCAATATGGCTGTAAACCAAGAAAAGTTATTACTGTTGTTGATCAACCTCAGTCTGTCTGGCTGAGCATACAAAACAACCACAGGTAAGCAACTGCCCTGCAGGGCCCTCCCATGCAGTGAACCAATGTTCCCCTGTGACTAATAGTGCCTACACACAGTTAGGTGCAAGTAACAGTGTGGAAGTTTGGTTCCTGGGTGGATGCCACATTTGCATCTCCACCCAGTTATCAGGGACACCATAGCTGGCTCCAATTTACCCCATAATTTGTTATATGGTTACCACCCAGAGTTGTAAATGGTTTCCTGGATTACAGGAAATCATTAGGCTTGTCATCAAGTGCAGAGCCACCTGAAGTGGACAGAAAGACTAATAAAAAAGTGACATGAGGAAAGGGAGGAATAGGAAGAGAAGAGGAAGACAAAGAGATGGAATGAAAAAGGGTAAGGAAGAAGTAGGCAGCACTACATCAAGTGAGTGGATGAGTTGCCACCACCTACTACTACCAAGAAAATAACACAGATATAATAAGATAATAGTACAAATTTACAGAAATGGGATTTAAGTTTTGGTTATCATATCTGGTGGGACCGAGTACCCTGGATTACACCACACCTGTGATGAAAATTTTTTGTTTTTATAAACATATTCTGTTGAGAGTAGATATGATAGTATCATTCGAAACTGCTATAAGCCATCTATATTTCCCAGTGTCTGCACTTTTTATTTACGAAGTTGAAAAAGCAACAGAGAAAACCCATCAATTCAGTGTTTACATGTGGTCAATGAACGATGCAATGCAAGTAGATCTGACCCTGACTGAGTCTGGCCCAATTAATTCTGCCTATCAGAAGCAGTTAAAATAATTCTACAACTGAGGGGAAATGATGGTGCTGAGCAATGAATCTGGCCAGGATTATTATGGGCTGAATTCATTGGTTGATTCCAAACTCACCAAGGAACAAAAACATCAGTGCCAATTCATTCACAATGGAGACTCCTATTTGGGAGGCCATTCATATGACTGTCAAATATTCTAAGGAATTATGAGTTATGAGAGAAGTAGGTAGAAGAAGAAAGTGGGAATTTTGTAAGTCAAATATCATCATCATCATTCAGACCTCCTTTCCCACCCTAGGGCAGGGTGAGGAGTAGCAACGTCCAGACAGACCAAGTCTGCCCAATCCAATGGGCCATGCTTCCATTCACTCATCATTCAAGCCCCTGGAATCCTGGCTCTATCTGATACACCATAAAACTTTCACCACATTCTGTAGCTTCACATAAATGTATCTGACAGAGTCAATCCAAATGCTGTCAAGTTAAAAAGGGGTGCCAAATCCCTGATCATGCACTTCTCAAAACATACATCCAGCCAGCTCGATCTCTTGTCAGTCCCCTACCCTCACCAACTTCCATACCTTTCTTCCTCACACACTCATTCACCATATCCCTCCACCTTCTCCTTGGCCTACCTCACCTCCTCCCTCCTTCAAATTTGCCCAGATATACCTTTTTCACCAATCTATTGTTATCCAATCTCTCCACATGACCATACCATCTCAGTACTCTCTCTTCAATTATGGTGTCTACAGACTTTCTCACTCCGCATCTTTCAAGAATCACATTATTTCATATTCTATCCACTCACAGTATTCCACATACATTCCTCAGCAGTCCCATCTCCACTGCTTTCACTCACGACTTTTCATTTTCATGCCACACCATAGTCTCACACCCATGTTAAAGTTGGCACTAACATTCCTTCATGTAAGCCTTGCGCAGCCACAGCACTTAAGCCTCTGTTTATTATCATGGCCTTCATAGCACAAGCTACTTTCCTTCCCTGTATCACACTACTTTCCACTTCTTTTGCACATTTTCCTCCCTCTTCTACCACCATACCCAGGTATTTGAACTCTCTCACCAATTCCAGTCTCTCTCCCTTCAATGTAGGATCACACTGGGAGTCGCCTTCTTTCTCGATGACCATCACTCTACTCTTGTCAACATTTACTCTCAAGGCAAGACGCTCACAGACATCAGCAAAACTCTGCACTAGTCTACCAAGTTCTTGTTAGGTATTTGCAAGTAGCACTGCATCATCAGCATACAACAAATTTGAGATATTCCATCCATCACCATTCCTTACCAACCCCATCCCTCTCTCTATTACTCATGTTTTTACTTCTCTCATCACTCCACCCATATATATAATGAACACGCATGGGGACATCACATAACCTTGTTGCATGCCCACACTGACTGCGAACCTTTCACTTAGATGCCCACTTACCCTTACACGTGCCTCACTACCATCATAAAAACTCTTGATGGCACCTAGCAGCTTACCATCTACACCATACATGTGTAAAATCTTCCACAATCCCTCTCTGTCTACTATGTTGTATGTTTTTTCCAGATCCATAAATACCATAAACACCTTATAGTCCTTCTCACAAGCCTTCTCCACTATCTGTCTCACTGCAAATATTTGATCTACACATCCTCTGCCACTCCTAAAGCCACCCTATTCCCACTCCTAAAGCCACCCTGTTCATCACTCAATAGGACTTCTAATATCTCTCTTACTTTCTCTATAATAATTCGTCCATATACCTTTCCTACCACACTCAATACACTTATGCCACGATTATTCTTGCACTCACTTCGTTCACCTTTATTTTTGTACAGGGGTACAATCACAGCCTTTTCATTCTGCTGGCATAGTTACACTCATCCATGCCTTCTTACAAATCTCCAACAAGCACTTCATTCTGCTCTCTCCACTACTCTTGATCATCTCTACATACACCTCATCAACCCCAGCTGCTTTCCCATATTTCAGCTGCTTCACAGCATTGTTCAACTGTGCGAGTGTCACGTTTCCTGGCACTTCGTTCCTTCTCTGCACACCCCCAAAACCAATCATGTTTACAGTGGCTCTGCCCTCTTTATTCCCATTCATCAGGCTTTCAAATATATTCTTTCTATCTGGTCCTTACTTCATCCCCATGGGTTAATAATCTACCACTTACATCCTTCACACTCTGGCATTTCTTTCTGCTGTCACTTCTACATTTCTGCAACTCTTTCCAAAATAACTTCCTATTTTCAAAGTAATTTGCATTCATTTTTCTTCCTAGATCATCATTTACCTCCTCTTTCCTCTTCATTTGTCTCTTTACGTGCTTCTTGCTCTCAATATATTCAGTTATTTCAACTGAACCCCTGTCCTGTAACCACTCTAGCCATTTCTACCTCTTTTCCTCCACCGCTCTCTTAACCTCTTCATCCCAACATGCCTTACCTTTCTTCTTTGTTGTTACTCTTGCCACACCACATACCGCTTTAGAATTCCTAACTAAGCAGTCCCTATATGCATTCCACAGGCTGTCCAGATCCAAGACGTATATCCTGGTATTATATTATATTGTACTGGACAGTACAGAGACTTTGAAATCTATGAATATATGTAAGTGGTTATGAGAATATCAGTGAGTGTTAGTTTCAATATTCTCGTGTTTGAACTGATGTTTTCATGAATGACTAAGTAAATCTTTCCTGTTACCGTCTGCTGTATAACTTGTTCTTTTTCAGCTTCAGTGTTCTTAATGTGCTCTAGAAGCAGTATTTGGACATAGAGAATATTTCAAAATGGCTGCAAACCTGTGATGTTTGAACTATAATGTGTCAATATTGACAATTTATAGTTATTGTATGTGTATGTAAACATAATTCACAAAAACTTTACCATGCGAATCTTAGGGACTTGCCTTCGCAAACATTAAAAAATATGGGAAAATCAGCAATAAGTCACAGTTTGCACAATTAGCCTATATGTAACTAAAGTAATTTTGAGCATGTTGTAGTATTCCCAGATTGTTCTAGCAGCTCCCCAACAGTCAGGTAAGGTGCATTGCTTGCCACTGCCATTAGAGCAATGAGTCAGTGAGTGATGAGTCATGACTCAACACTATCAGGCCTTCTTGCACTCACTTCTCCTCATGGGCAGGTATAGTGGTACAAATTTAAAGTGGCGCGTTAGGTGGGGCCGGACCCAGTGTACATTGTTGCCACATTTTCCATACTCACTTTCTCTCTCTCTCTCTCTCCTGTTGAATGTGCATCTCCAATTTTGTTTCTTTTATGAGTGACTTATAAACTTGTGCTTTCATTTCTTTCTTTTGTTTTTATGAAATCTAATTAGATTTTAAGAAAATATTATTTTTTACATATGGCGCCATGATTTGTTTTCTTTAATTCAATCATTCTCTCCCTCCCTCCTTCCCTTCCTTCCTCCATCTCTCCCTCAGCCTGACAATGCACTCAACACTGCTCCTGGACTCTCTCTCTCTCTCTCTCTCTCTCTCTCTCCCCTGGGGGATGCGTCTCCCAGGGGAGACGTACATCCCTCAGGCTGCTGGCATGCCTTCTCTCTCTCTCTCTCTCTCATCTGTGGTATTTTAAGATACATTCTGGGCTATTTTCTTTTACATTATATTGTACATATTGTAAATTTGCTCTCTCTCTCTCTCTCTCTCATCTGTGGTATTTTAAGATACATTTTGGGCTATTTTCTTTTACATTATATTGTACATATTGTAAATTTTACTTTATTTCCACACCACCCAGGAGATAAAAGTCTTGTGAGGAGTGGGCTGGCTGAGCTGTCATTCTGTCTGTGTCAAGGTCACAAATGAGTGACACCGACACGAGGAAGCTTTCCCAAGCTGAGACTGGGTCTGTGTGTTGCCGGTCACGAGGGTTAAATGTTTTTTTTTTTACTAAGAAATTGGAATATTTTTACTTATTTTCCTGCACATTATCTTATAATCATAATTGTGACATTATTACCCATCCCAGAACTATGGTAAAAGCAGATAAAAGTGTCAACATATTTTTAGCGACCTGGAATGTGAGGGGTATGAATGATGAGGTGAAAGAGAGAGATTGTACAGGTGCTTGAGAGTGCGAAAGTGGATATATGTGGAATAACTGAAACTAAATGGCAAGGTGAGAGTGTGAGAGAATGGGAATATGGGTGGGGTATATGCGCAGGAGTGGGTGAGAATGAGAGGGCGAAAGAGGGAGTGTGTATTGTTGTGAGCAACAGGTGGAAGGAGAATGTAAGAGAGTATGAATCAGTTGGGTCAAGGATTGTGTGGGTAAGAGTGAAAGTTGGACTACAAATGTGGGCAATTGTGTGTGTGTATGCGCCAATGCAAGATCGTGTAAGTAGAGTGATAGAAGAGTTTTGGACAAATGTGGAAGCCTGCTTGGAAAAGTTTGAAAGGAATGAGAGAGTGTTTCTGATTGGAGATATGAATGGAAAAGTGGGGAATGAGAAGGTGGATGGAGTGGTTGGTGAGTGGGGTGTGCCTGCAGAGATGGATGAGAATGGCAGTGCTTTAGTGGACATTTGTGCTGGGAGGGGGTTGGTGATAGCCAATACCCTCTTCAGGCACAAAATGATCCATAGGTATACATGGCGAGTGGTGAGAAGAGAGGACGGGGGAATGAATGAACGGAAGGCAATGATTGACTATGTGTGTGTGGATGAAAGGATGAGAAGATGTATAATGGATGCAAGAGTATATAGAGGTTGGGGGAGTGGACTTTCTGACCACCACTTGGTGGTGGCCAGAATCAGAATCCAAACAAGATGGAGGAAGAGAAGAAGGGAAAGACAGGAGGAAGTATTTGTTACAAGGAGGGTAGAAAAGTTACAAGAGGATGGAATAAAGGCCGAATATAGAAGGGAAGTGGAGGAACGATTGGGTAAATATAGATTGGAGCAGATGGGGGACGTGGAGGGTGTGTGCAAGGTATTGACAGAAGAAATCTGTGCAGCATGTGAGGTGGTGTGTGGGGTGAAGAGGAGACGAAAGGGGGTTCAGGGAACAGCATGGTGGACCGAAGAGGTGAGAGAGGCTGTGGCACAAAAGAAGAAAGCATATAATGAGTGGATGAG
>JAGKTI010000298.1:103555-120011 GCA_018397915.1 Birgus latro
AGAGAGTTATATGTAGTGAGGAGGAGAGAGGTGAAAAGATTAGTAAGAGAGAGTAAGAAGAGAGTGGATGAGGAATTTGGAAGGAATTTGAGTGCAAAGTGGAGGGAATGTAAGAAAATGTTCTGGAAGGAGGTAAAGAGAGCTAGACAGGGTGCCAACGAAGTCAGTGGGGGTGTGAAAGATAAAAATGGTAGATTACTAGTGGAGAAGGGAGAAAAAGTAAACAGATGGAGAGAACACTTTAATGAACTGTTGAACATAGAGAATGAAAGTAATGCAAGTATAAGTGGCTGGGGAATGGCAGGGAGAAGGAGGGTTGTGAGAAGAGAGGAAGAAATCACCAGGATGGAAGTGGTGGAAGCAATGAAGAAAGTTAAAATGGGGAAAGCCCCAGGAATTGATGGAGTGTGTGGTGAAATGCTGAAGCATGGGGGAGAGATAGTAATAGAATGGATGTGGAAGGTGTGCAGATTGGCTTGGGAGGAGGGTAGAGTCCCGGAGGATTGGAAGTCAGGTATAATTATTCCTCTGTACAAAGGAAAAGGGGAAAAAGCAGTGTGTGGTAATCATAGGGGCATTTGCCTTCTCAGTGTAATAGGAAAAATATATGGTAGGATACTTATTGACAGAGTTAGGGAAATTTCTGAGGAATTAGTTGGAGAAGAACAAGGAGGTTTTAGGAAGGGAAGAGGTTGTGTAGACCAGATATTCATTCTTAGATCCTTAGTGGAAAAGTTTCTAGAGAAGGGCAAGAAGTTGTATGCAGCCTTCATGGATCTGGAGAAAGCATATGACAGGGTGGATAGACAAGGTTTGTGGAAGGTATTAAGAATATATGGAGTGGATGGGAAGTTGTTGAAGGCAGTGAAGAGTATGTATGAGGGTGCTAAGGCTGCAGTGCGTGTGGATGGCAAACTGAGTGAATCTTTCCATTTGAAGGTTGGATTGAAACAAGGATGTGTCATGTCTCCATGGTTGTTCAATCTGTATATGGATGGGGTTATAAAAGAGATACAAGGTCAGGCAGTGGATGTTGGAACAGCCCTAGTGAGAGAGGGCAGTGTTTGGAAACTCCCTGTACTGTTGTTTGCAGATGATACTGTGTTGTTGAGTGGAGACGAAGGGGAGCTGCAAGGCTTGGTAGATGAGTCTGGGAGAGTGTGTAAGAAACGGAATCTAAAGGTGAATGTGGGGAAGAGTAAAGTGATGGTCTTCGAGAGAAGCGAAGCCAGTGAGTGTATAGTGAGATTGGATGGGAAGGATATGGAGAATGTGAGTGAATTTAAGTACTTGGGCAGTGTGATGAGTAAGGATGGTAGTCTGGAGGGTGAAGTGCTCGACAGGGTACAGCAGTTGCTGGTTCGTTGAAAGCAGTGATAAGAAACAGGGAGGTGAGCATGGAAGTGAAAAAGTTGTTACATGACAGTATTGTGATACCAACTCTAACATATGGAAGTGAAGCTTGGACCCTGTTGGACGGACAGAAGTCAAGAGTGAGAGCAGTGGAAATGAGTTATTTGAGAGAAGCATGTGGAGTCACATGGAGAGACAGACTAACAAATAAGGAAGTGAAGGAGCGTTGGGGTGTGGTTGAGGACGTGATGGGAAGCGTTAGGAGAAACACGTTAAGGTGGTTTGGGCATGTGGAGAGGATGGAGAGTGAAAGATTGATGAGGAGAGTGTATGTGAGTGAGGTGGAGGGGGTGAGAGGGAGGGGGAGGCCGAGGATGAGATGGAGGGATGGAGTGGAGAGGTATATGAGAGGGGGGTATGAGTTGGGAGCGTGGTAGTGAAATGGCAGGGGACAGAGTGACATGGAGGCGATTTGTTTGTGGCCACCCCGTTCGGGATTGAGGCGTCTGGCAATAGATAGATAGAATATTTTTAGCAATGCTGTAAAATATTTATGCCAAGTTTCTGTATTGCCGTATAAATATTTTATACATAATAAGTTTTCTGTTCTTCCATATACAGTATTATAATACATACGTTAAAATTGTATTCATATGTGTTTACCTTATTTGCAATGCCTTTTACAAATATAACAGCCGTTTCACATCAAGGGTTTGGGAAACTAGCAACACTGTACACAGGGTCCAGCCCCACTCAACGCGCCACTTCAAGTGTGTACCACTATAGCCAGACTGGGACGGCCTGTAAGCCCGAAGGTGTTATTTAAGTGCTTAAGAGTATAAAATTTCTTGCCACAGAGAACACTGAAGGGGTGCATGTGATTATCAAAGGAGTAGTTTGTCTTGTTCACTTAAATTTTCCCTTTGACCTTCTTCCACTCCTCCAGTCAACCCCTCCTTCCTACCTCCATTATCACCTTATTTTCTGTACCATCCCCTCTCTCACTCCCAACATTATAAATTCTATCTATCTATCTATCTATTTATCAACTAACAGACACCATAATCCCATAAAGGATGGTCATTTATCTTTGAGCTAGTTGTTTTACGGGGGAGGGGCACTAACCCTCCACAAACCCACTTGCGACATGCAGGGAACACACCTATCTATCTACTGCCAGACGCTTTAATCCCGTAAGGGGTGGCCACAAACAAATCGCCTCCATGTCGCCCTGTCCCCCGTCATTTCACTGCCCTGCTCCCAGCTTACACCCCCCTTTCTCATATACCTCTCCACTCCGTCCCTCCATCTCATCCTTGGCCTCCCCCTCCCTCTCCCCCCCTCCACCTCACTCACAGACACTCTCCTCATTAGTCTCTCACTCTCCATCCTCTCCATATGGCCAAACCACCTCAGTGTGTTTCTCCTAATGCTTCCTATCACATCCACATCCACACCACAACACTTCCTCATTTGTCAGTCTGTCTCTCCGTGTAACTCCCCATGCTCCTCTCAAATAACTTATTTCCACAGCTCCCACTCTTGACTTCTGTCCCTCCAACGAGGTCCAAGCTTCACTTCCATATGTTACAGTTGGTATCATAATACTGTCATGTAGTAACTTTTCACTTCCATGCTCACTTACCTGTTTCTGATCAGTGCTTTCAAGGAACCAGCAACTGTTCATCCTTGTTGTACACTTTCAAATACTTCACCCTCTCAACTTTCATCCTTACTCATCACAATACCCATGTACTTAAATGCACTCACATTTTTCATTTCCTCCTCATCCAACCTCACTGTATATTCACTGGCTTCACTTCTCTCAAAGACCATAACTTTACTCTTCCCCACATTCACCATTAGATTCTGTTTCTTACATACTCTCCCAAACTCATCCACCAAGCCTAGCAACTCCCCTTCCTCTTCACTTAAGAACACAGTATCATCTGCAAACAACAGTACAGGGAGTTTCCAAACACTGCCCTCTCTCATTAGGGCCACTCCAACATCCATTGCCCTGCCTTGCATATCATATATAACTCCATCCATATACAGACTGAACAACCATGAAGACATGACACATCCCTGTTTCAATCCAATCTTCAAAAAGAAAAATTCACTCAGATCACTATCTACATGCACTGCAGCCTTAGCACCCTTATACATATTCTTCACGGCATTCAACAATATCACATCTACTCCATAAATTCTCAATACTTTCCACAATCCTTGTCTATCCACCCTAACATATGATTTCCCCAAATCCATGAAGGCTGCATACAACTTCCTGCCCTTCTCTAGAAACTTTTCCACTAAAGATCTATGAATGAATATCTGATCTACAAAACCCCTTCCCTTCCTAAAACCTCCCTGTTCTTCTCCAACTAACTCCTCTGTGATTTCCCTAACTCTGTCAGTAAGTATCCTACCATATACTTTTCCTATTACACTAAGAAGACAAATCCCCCTATGATTACCACATACTTCTTTTTCCCCTTTTCCTTTGTATAGAGGAATAATTATACCTGACATCTAATTGTCCGGGACTACCTTCCTCCCAGGCCAATCTACACATCTTCCACATCCATTCTACTACTATCTCTCCCCCGTGCTTCAGCATTTCACCACTCACTCCATCAGTTCCTGGGGCTTTCCCCATTTTAACTTTTTCACTGCTTCCACAACTTCCATCCTACTGATTTCTTCCTCTCTTCTCACAACCCTCCGTTTCCCAGCCATTTCCCAGCCACTTATACTCACATTCCTTTCATTCTCTATGTTCAGCAATTCGTTAAAGTGTTCTCTCCATCTGTTCACTTTTTCTCCCTTCTCCACTAGTAATCTACCATTTTTATCTTTCACTCCCCAACAACTTTGTTGGCACCCTGTCTAGCTCTCTTTACCTCCTTCCAGAACATTTTCTTATATTCCCTCCACTTTGCACTCAAATTCCTTCCAAATTCCTCATCCACTCTCTTCTTACTAATCCTTTCACCTCTCTCTGCCTCTCTATATACAACTCTCTCTTCTGTCTCTCAACTTCTTCCATGTCCCAGTTCCTCATCCACTCACTATATGCTGTCTTCTTTTGTGCCACAGCCTCTCTCACCTCTTCAGTCCACCAGGCTGTTCCCTGAACCCCCTTTCGTCTTCTCTTCACCCCATACACCATCTCACATGCTGCACAGATTTCTTATATGAATATCTTGCACACACCTTCCACGCCCCCCATCTGCTCCAATCCATATTTACCCAATTGCTCCTCCACTTCCCTCTTATATTCTGCCCTTTTTCCATCCTCTTGTAACCTTTCCACCCTCCTTGTATCAGAAAGACCACTCCCCCAACCTCTATATACTCTTGCATCCATTACACTCCTTCTCATCCTGTCATCCACATTACCTTCCGTTCAGTCGTTCACCATCCACCCTTCTCATCACTTGCCAAGTATAACTATGGATCATTTTGTGCCTGAAGAGAGTACTGGCTATCACCAACCCCCTCCCAGCACAAATGTCCACTAAAGCACTGCCATTCTCATCCACCTCTGCAGGCACACCCCACTCACCAACTATTCCATCCACCTTCACAATCCCTACTTTTCCACTCATATCTCCAATCAAAAACATACTCTCATTCCTTTCAAACTTTTCCATGCACATTTCCACATCTGTCCAGAACTCTTCTCTCACTCTGCTTGCACAATCTTGCATTGGAGCATACACACACCCGCATTTGTAGGGAACACATATGGGTTCATTATATGGTTACCAACCAGTGTTGTAAGTGGTTTCCTGGCTAAAAGGAAACCAATTGGCTTGTTACTCAATGTAGAACCACCTCAAAAGGAAAGATGGGAAAAATAGGAAGAGAGAGAGCAGACATACAAAAAGTGAAGTAAGCAGCACTACATCAAATGAGTGGATGATGCTAGCCACCACCTACTATTAATTCACAAAGGTAAATCATTTTCTATTGATACATTCATTTATCACTGGGAATGATACGAAAACAGATTTAGGAGAGATGGAATGGGATACAATGGTTCAAAAGTAAACACACATAAAACAAAAGTGATAATATTGTGGGCAGGTGGTAGCACTGTCAAAGCAGGAGTGTAGTCATGCACAGTTTGCCACAAGGGTGTGGGAGGTAACTCCATTGTGTACAGTGTTTGTGATAAGTGATGTATAACAGATGTTTGTGGTAGGTGGGGGTGCTCAACATCCACTCACTCGATGTAGTGCTGCTCTCAGGTGCTTGCCCTTTCCTCTCCTCCCTGTTTTCCTTCCTTCCTCTTCTGTCTTTACTTCATTCTTTCCTCGTCCTTCTGCCTATGGGTGACTGTACACTCCCTCTTTTATCTTTATTTCCTTCATTCTTTTCTGTTCCTTCTGCCTATGGGTGACTCTACACAGAGTGACAAGCCAAATGGTTTCCATATAACCAAATTATGGCGCCTGGTGGTTTAGTGGGTAATTGCGGCGCTCCAATCGGATTGAGCCGATGAAAGTTTATATCCAAGGGGTGGTTGGGGTTATTGCTCACGTAATGCCACTCTTAAATGTCAGGACCAACCTGCCTAGCCCCATGCTCCTACAATCCTCATGGGGCAACATAGGATTGGATGATGGATGGATGGATAACAGATGTGGTGGTATTAGAGGTAAGCCACACAATAACAATGTGTGTGTGATATGTAAAGTGTGATATGTAAAGCAGAATATATAAATGCATAAATGCAGTGGGGTGAGAATGGATTAATCATGCTGGAGAGTCTCTTGCGTGTGCGGACAATTTTTGTCATTTGGAGGTCATGATATGTGCTGGAGGTGGCACTGCAACTAGCTCAGCAGAAAGGGTAAGGAGTGCCTGGAAGAAATTCAGGGAGCTATTGTTTCTTCTGACATTGAGAGGGCTCTCCCTCCATGCTAAGGGGTCCTTGTATACAGCATGTGTTAGGAGGGTAATGCTGTATGGTAATGAGACTTGGTCAGCAAATGAGGATATTTATATGCTCCAATGTACTGTGATGATAATGATTAGAGAGATATGAACTGTGTCACTGAATGATAAGCCTGGAGGCTTAGGAGTGTCAAATGTAAACTTGACAGGGGGGATGGGACTTGAATGTAGAATTGTTGTGATGAGAAGGGGTAGATCAAGGTGGTTTGGGAATGTGGGGAGGACGAAAGATCGCAACTCAGTGTGGAGGGCGAGAGACGTGAATTAAGGGTAATGCTGCAAGAGGCACACTGAAAAATACTTGGGATAAGGTCATATGGTGGGACCTCGGGGATCTATCTACAGTACTCCATTATCCGAACAATCCATTACCTGGACATTGTGAACTGGCTGTATTAAACCATTAAATGTACATTTTTCCTTTTTATTCAGACAAAATGCATGCATCTGGGTGGAAATTATGGCTGCACGAACATTTTCGCCTCCCTGGGCGGAAATAGACCGGTGGCGTCACACTGTCTGGCTCTGTAGTTCACCCAGTGTCCGCTAGCCATTCCCAGTTCCCATCCGATGACCGTTCAGCAAACAGCTCCTCTCGGACAGCTGCTATGGCAGTGCACATGGTGGCTTTTGTGGTTGTTCCCTACCCTATCAGGGTATGCCACTAGACCACACGGGATGTACTGTGCAGTGCAACAGTCAAAGTCAAGGAGCTAGCAGGTTATTCAGCACAAAGCCCTGTGAGGAATCGTGAGTGTTCAACTTGGTTGTACTCTTGCTTACTGTACTGTATAATAATTTTATTCTATTTTATCATGATTCTATTCCATTTTGCCATTAAGTCTTGTGTGCCCACTGTATTTCTCTTGGGTAGCTGTTTTTTTCCAAGTCACTGTAGGGTTTGGCCCTGCAGTGGTAACTGCTTGTCTGTGGTTGATGGGTCTGCTCAGCCACAGTAATTGCTTGGCTATAGGTCTGCTTGACCAGACAGAGTAGTGTTAAACAACAGGAGCAAATGTTGTACGATGTACTGTAGTGGCCTTTTACAATGGCTTTCAGTTAGGTTCTGTGCGAAGGGGGGCCAGGGGAAAAGTCCATTATCCAGACGGATCCACTTGCCAGACATGCCTTTGGCTCTATTACGTCAGGTAATCGAGGGATTACTGTATCTATCTATAGCAAGGTTGCCATAATCCCAAAACTGTATCCATTAAGAGCAAGGATCCCATAATCCCATTACTGTATCCATCTATAGCAAAGATGCCATAATCCCATAAAGGGTGGCCAAATGTCTTTGAGTTAGTTCTTCACGGGGAGACATGTTAACCCTCTGCCGACCCACTTGTTGTAATGGAGGGAATATGTATGGGTTGGTTATAAGGTTACCACCCAGCATTGTAAATGATTTCCTGGCTTACAGGAAATCATTTGGCTTGTCGCTCAATGTAAAACCACCTGGAAGGGAAAGAAGGGTAACAGAAAGTTACAGGAAAGATGGGAGAAATTGGAAGTGAGGAGGGCAGACACAGAGAAAGAATGATAGAGGTGAAGGATGAAGTATGCAGCACTACATCGCATAAGTGGTGCTGCCTACTTCTTCCTTCATCTTTATCATTCTTTTTCTGTGTCTGCCCTCCTCTCTTCCTATTTCTCCAATCTTTCCTGTCAGTTCATATTACTCTTCTTTTCTTTTCAGGTGACTTTACATTGAGTGACAAGCCTAATGTTTTCCTGTGAGCCAGGAAAAATCAATGCAGATATTTCACTGGGTTCCACTGCCTTCCTCACATCTGTGTCCTATAGTATCTTGCCCTCTCAACAACTACTACTTCTAATTGCAGGGATGTATTTCTTCTTGAGGTTCTAAAAATTCCTCTTTTGTTACAAATAATGAATGCAATGTATCATCCATTATACAGTACATCTCTTCTTCTTTCTCAGAAATACTTCATCTCTCAGTCTCAGTATACAGTCCCTTATGTTCATTTTACAGGGCACAGAAAGGGAAGGGGGACGGAGTTATCCCCATACCCCGAACACTGGGTCTATGAATGTCCGTGGATTTTTTTTTTTTTTTTTTTTATGTGTCCGACTCTGGGCATAGGCTTCACAGCCTGCTATCAAGGCCCAGTCGTCCTCCTACAATCTACATGTCACCACTTCGGCGCTTAACACCCACCGTCCATATTGAATACATGCTAGGGCTGTCTCATACAGGACTGGTGTATTGGTATTAGCGGGGTCATTTTTACGACATGTCGGCGGGTCTTCTGGTAGATCAGTAAAGCCTGATTTAATGAAATTCAAATCCTTAAACTGTTCCCTGCACCAGCGAGGATTCGAACCTGGGTCCCACGGGACCGCAAGCCAACTCTCTACCGATCGAGCTACTGCCTCCCCTAAATGTAATACGATTGAGGCTAAAAGGAAGGAGATTGGGAAAATGTCTGTGAGAAGAATGTTGGATCTGTTAGCTTTGAGTAAAACAAAGATGAAAGGGAAAGGTGAATCTAAGTTTGGATGTGTGACTGGAAAGACATCAGGAGTTGATAGAGGAACAGCGAGAGGAGTGACCTTGTTAGTGGGCCTGGAAGTGCAGCAGTATGTGACTGAATGGAAGGAGGTGTCATCAAGACTGATGTGGGTGAAAGTGAAATTTGGACGTGAGTTGTGGGTATTGGTGAGTGCATATGGTTCTGGTAGTGAAAGGGATGAAGAAGAAAGGGAGTCTTTCTGGAATGATGCTTATAAGTGTTTGCAGAGTTTTGGAACAAATGTGAATGTGGTAATGATGGAGATCTGAATGTTAGAGATGTTAGAGTAGGAAATGTAGAGGTTGAAGGTGTAGCTGGTATGCATGTGTGCCTGGAAGAATGGGGAAAGAATGATAGGAATGTGTGTTGAGCGAGAGATGGTGATTGGAAATACCTTGTTTGAGAAGAAAGATATTTATAAGTATACATGGGTGAGAGAGGAGGGTGGAAGAGTTGTTGATAGAGCACCGATGGACCATATGGTTGTGTCCAGGAATGTAAGAGGAAGATTGTTGGATGTGAGAGTTCTGAGAGAGGAGGGAGAAGGTATGTCTGACCATTACCTGTTGGAGGGAAATTTGAGAGTGGGTATAAAGTGGGTGAGAACTAGGAGAGTTATGTGTGGCAGGAAGGGTTTGAAAGCCAGTGAGTTGGATAACAGAGACTGATGGAGTATCAGGAGGAGAAGTTGAAGGGTGAGTGGAATGCAGTGAAGGATAAGGAAAATAGCAGTGTGAAGGAGGAATGGCAGTTGTTTAAAAGTGCTGTGGTGGGGTATGCGGAAGAGGTGTGTGGTGTGAGATGAGTGGGTAGTGGTGTAAGAAAGGGAAGTGAATGATGATGAGAAGAAGTATGGCTGTAGTTGAGATGAGATGTGTGTATGAAGTGTGGCTGCAGAGGAAGGATGAGGTGTCATATGAGAGGTATGAGGAAAAGAGGAATAGGGTGAGTAAGGGCTGTGTGCGATGCTGAAGTGGCAGCAGAAGAGAAGTGGGGTAGGTGGTTGACTGACAATTTTCAACAGAATAGGAAAATGTAGAAGGAGGTGAAAAGTGCAAAGAGGAGAGTCTGGGAAGGAAGAGTGAGTAAAAGCAGAGGATGGAAGGATGTTAACTGAGACTGATGCAGTAACGAAGAGATGGGCAGAGTATTTTCAAAGATTGTTAAATGCAGAGGAAAGGGCAGCTGAGATTGTGGCAGATGGAAGGGTGCAAGGAATCAATGTGTTGGAAGAGTTGAATGATTCTTTGATCATGATGGAGGATGTGCAGGAAGAAGTAAAGGAGATGAAAGCAGGGAAAGCTGCAGGTATGGATGGGTGTGCTGTGGAATGTCTGACAGGTGGTAAAGTGACTTGTTGAGTGGTTAGTAAGATTGCTGTATGTGTGTTTTGTGAGCTGCATGGTGCCGATTGACTGGGCAAGTGCATGTGTGGTTCTGTTGTATAAAGGTAAGGGTGATAAGTATGAATGTACTGTACTAGTTTTAGGGGTATACATCTGCTGAGTATTGTAGGTAAGATATATGGCAGAGTGTTGATTAAGGCCTATGTCCCACTGTCAGTAACTTTCCCACGACACGCCATGATCTTCATCTCTTCGTGTATCGCCGCATATCATCATGAGAAACGTGGCGTGACTTAGCGATGATGTAGCGTTGACGTGGAGAACTTGGTCATTCTTCGCGGTTCTTGGCGTGCTACGACAATTTTTGGAATGTTCAAAAATTGTCGGCGTAGGCGTCAACAAGGAGGAGAATGTGACATATCGTGACAGTAACGTCATTTGTCTTAGCTGTGACCTTGCATGTCTTAGTGTGTCTTAGCTTGTCACAGGTGTGACCTGACATGTCGTAGCAATAACTCTGAGATCGGATCCCGAAGACCCGCTACGACACACAAAGTTATACCTACGACGGGCAAAGTTATACCTAAGACCCGCTACATCAGCGTGTCATAGCTTGTCATAGCGTGTTTTGGCGATGTCTTGGTGTGACATGGAGTCAAAGTGATCGTTATTTTTAAACTGAGGGATGATCGTAGTGTGTCGTCAGGATAACGTGACTCTTCTGTGAGGTGTCGTGGGATGTCGTAGCAATGTCTTTGTGTGTCTTAGCACGAACGTGACTGTGTCGTGAAATGGCCGTTTAGGCCTACCATCTGAGGTATAATCGTGGCATTTCAGCAAGATCATACCTCGAGGGTAAGATCATGGAGATCGGGGCCATTCTCGAAGATGAATATAAGACACAGACTTAAGAGAGTTAGAGAGGGTACAGAGGGAGTGACTGGTGATGAGCAGTGTGGCTTTAGGAGAGGGAGGGGATGCATGGATCAGGTGTTTGCTGTGAGACAGGTGTGTGAAAAGTATTTGGCAAAAGGTAAGGATGTGTTTTTGTAACCACTTGTAAACCAGTAGTATGTGTGTTCAAAGTAGGGTGTATGTGACCTAATTCCCTTCCCTAAGGTCTGGTCTAGCTCAAAATCTGCCTACACAGCCTTTTTCTAGAGAGAGAGAGAGGAATGGGCCAACTTGCAGGCCAGAAACAAGGGGGAGGTGGTTGGGGCAAGACCTGTGTAGTACTTGGGTAAATACATATCAGCAATATCGCCCAGGACTTTGAATTAACCTACAATCAATGAGAAGGGAACCAGGGAGAGGTGGTGGAGGCAAGACTTGTGTTGTACTTGTGTAAATACATATCAGCAATAAAGCCCAGGACTTTGAATTAACCTACAATCAACGAGAAGGGAACTAACAAGTGGTGGATAGCGAGTGGGATAAATGTCATTTCATGTCTTCTGTGGGCAATCTCTGTGCAACTGCCCCCTTGCTCAAGGTACTATGCCTTCCATGTCGACAGCCTGTTCCTGCCCTCTGCTATTAGGATGCCTTCAACCCAAACCAACCTCCACCTGCCACTATGCAGCCATAACCCCAGTAAGTCCTTCATCACTAACCTCCCCATACTACCTGCCTGAACTGCCAGTCCTTTAAAACCAACCATTACACTACCACACTGCACTGGCTTGGTGATTTAACCCCTCACATCCCCAACCGCCCCAACTACAGTGAGCCACCCCAACCGCCACCATGCTCAGTGAGTCACCACCACCCCACACCAAGCCGCCCTGACGTCACGAAGGAGGGAGTATGGCCAATCATGTTGGTCTACATCACAATTTTCCTCTCCTATCAGCATCCCTGCATTGCCTGGTGCCTGAATGTCAGCACAGTCAGCTCTGCCCAAACAACACCTTCCATGGAAGGAGGAGGTTGCTGCCACATGCTACGCTAGTCTTCCTTCAAAGAGAATATTGTACCAGTTTTATACCTACAATATACCGTGAATATTATTCTTTTATGTGAATATTCATGTATTTTCTTATTTCATCAAACCATTCCATTCTTTCTACAAAGATGGAGTGATATCTCTATAGAATGTGATGGTAATATTCACGTAATTTTGTTCATTACATTACATTCTTCATTCTTTACTTTTCGTTCACTCACTTCTACTTTGTTCCATTTTCCCCAAGTCACATTCAGGTTTTGCCAAACAAAGCTCATTTATTCCCATTCACATTCATTGTATATAAACCATTTTTCTTCATATAAGTATTTTCATTCATTCATTTAACTATTTTCTTTCTCCCACCAATAATGAATATTTTTTAAAAAGTAGCTCTCTCTCTCTCCAGCTGAGTATGACAGTGAACATGATGATAAAGTGAGTAAGCGACCATGGCGTTAGATGCCTCCGTTGTGGAAAATCGTACTCTAAATCTCAAGCAACTCCTCTAACTACTTCACTTGTTACTACTCCTACCACACTTACTACCAATTATACAAACCCTACAATCGTTGTAGAAAACCCACATAATTTGACAGCAGATACTTCCCCAACTGATTCTCTAAAACTTCAACAACCTTCACCACTGCCTTGGTCTTTATCTTCTACTACAACTATGCCACCATCAACCCCGACACACACGGGTCGTAGAGGGAGAGAGACGGAGCTGCTCCTGGATCGAGGGGAAATAATCGCAGAACTAGCAGCGAAAAGGAGATAGCCTATTGTGATTATGTGGTTGAATGCGTGAGTGGTGGTCCCGTCGGATATTAGTTTAAAAAAACACAAGTTTCGGCCCGAAAAATACGAGACAAAGTGAAAAAGAAAGTTTCCATATGGTTGCATCATGGCAGAGAGAGACGGAGGATTGTTTACAACTGGCGAGGGGGAATTTGCGGGCTTCTCCGAGCTAAATGTAGGCAAAGGAAGTGATAAGCTGCAACAAACAAGAGTAGCAGGAGTAGAGAAAACGGCGGAGAGGAATGTCCAGGAGTTAAAAAAGGTATGGGAAGTAATTAAGCAGCTGCAGGAACGGACCATAGAGCAAGAGAGAGAGATCAAAGTCCTACAGAATAGGCTGGAAAAAGTTAGCACACGTAGTGAGGAACAAGAAAAAGAAGTTACAGAATTAAAGGCGAATAATGAATCCGCATCAAATGAAATAAAACAGCTGAAGAGGGAGAATAAGAGTTTGGAAGAAGAAAGGGACAGAATAAAAAGTAAACTAGATGAATACGAATCAAAATCGAGGAGGCAAGATGAGCATATTCAGGAAATCAAGGAGCAACATAAGGGGTGGAAGAAAATACAGGAGGAAGGAAATGTAAATTTGAAGGAAATCATAGAGCAACAAAGTAAGGAAAAAGTGGAAAAGGAAGTGGTTAGAGTACTAAGAAGTAGAGAATCTTTGGTCAGGGATGTAGCAGACAAGAAAAAATGTGTGATAATTTCAGGAATAAAAGAAAAACGAATGACAGTGAGATCTGAAAGAGAAAGAGAGGAACTGAGCAAGGCTAAAGAAATAATATCACTGGTAATGGAAGGAAACAATGAAGCCCAAGAAGAGATTGAAGAAGTGTTTAGCTTAGGAAAGTACGAGGATGGTGGGGCAAGGCCCATGAAAGTAAAGTTTAAGTCCCAAGTAATAGTGAATGAAATCATAAGTAGAACGTGGAAATTGTCAGAGAAAGAGGGGTTTAAAAATGTTTGGATTAGGAGAGATGCAAATGAAGAGGAAAGAGCTAAATTAAAGGAGTTAGTAAAGGAAGCAAAGATAAAAAACAAACAACGAACGGAGAAAGAGAAGACAGAGTTCTATTGGAAAGTTATGGACCAGAAATTGAGAAAGTGGTATCGACGGAAGGAAGGGGAGACGAGAGTATAAAAAACGATGAAAAAAGTTTGAAAGTGGCGTACACAAACATTGATGGACTAATATCGGCAAGTTTAGAAATCAATGATTTTTTGAGGGCACACGAACCTGATGTTATGTGCTTTGTAGAAACTAAATTGAAAGAAGATATTGATATTCATATGGGAGGTGGGAAATACAATTTATGGAGAAGAGACAGAAAAGAAAAAATGGGAGGAGGAGTGATGATAGCAGTGAAGGACAATATAAACGTAGATACTGTGGAAATGGCAGAGGGCAGGGCCGAAGCCATAAATTTGAAATTAGAAACTGGGGAGAATGGTAAGAGAGATATGGCAGTGGTATATGTTCCCCCTAAGACGAGAGCATGGAATGACGATGAATACCAGATGTTGTCAGACATGGTTAGTTATCTACAGAAAGTGATCGAGAAAAGCAACAATATAATCCTAATGGGTGACTTTAATTGTAAAGAGGTGAACTGGGAGGAATGGGACTCGGGAGGCAGCGAAGATTCGTGGGGCACAAAATTGTTAAATATAGCAATGAATAATGTAAAGACACAGTGGGTTAAAGAAGAGACACGATTCAGAGGTGATGACACACCAGCAAGATTAGATTTGCTACTATCCAGGGAGCCTGATGTAATTGAATCATTAAATTATCTGTGTCCTATAGGAAAGAGTGATCATGTGGTCATTGAGTTCCAGATGATGATAGGGAACATGGTGCCAAGAGATGAGCTTTATAGGCAAGGACGATACAACTTTGGGAAAGCAAACTTTGCAGAATTGAGAAAATTTTTTGAAAATGCGGACTGGAGAGGGTTCAGAGAAACAAGAGAGATACAAAGGAAGTGGGATATCTTTTTGGACCTCTACAATTTGGGAGTGGAAAAATATGTGCCAAGAGTAAGTGGGAAAGAAAACAGGAAAAAGGTGTGGTTTAATAGAAGGTGTATAATAGCGAAAAAAGAGAGGGACAAGGCATGGAACCAATGGAAAAAGAGAGGTAATATCAGAACAAAGGAAGAATATAAAAGAACTAGAAATGAATATACAGGAATACGTAGAGAGGAAGAAAGGAACTTTGAAAAAGGTATAATTGACAAATGTAAGGATGAACCCAAATTGTTTTATAGATTTGTTAATGGCAAATTGAAGCAAAGGGAAGGAATCACCAAACTGAAAGTAGAAGGAGAGGTCTACAAGGATGCAGTAATGCAAGCTGAAGTAATGAACAAATGCTTCCAATCGGTTTTCACTAAGGAAAGGGAGTTTGTGGAAGGAGAGGAAGTGATTAGAAATGTAGTGATAAAAGATATAAAAGTGGAAGTGCAGGAAGTGTATAAATTACTGAGAGCTCAAGATGTAAGGAAGGCCCCAGGACCGGATGGAATCTCTAATTGGGTACTGAAGGAATGCAGAGAACAACTGACGGATAAGATTCACAATCCAATTGTGTGCTCCTTGGAAGAGGGGAAAGTGCCTCGGGAATGGAAGAGGGCAAATGTGGTGCCAATCTATAAGGGAGGAAACAAGGAAGAACCCCTGAATTATAGACCAGTGTCCCTAACCAGCATGGTTGTGAAATTGTGTGAGAGAATCCTGAAAGATAAATGGATAAAATATCTGGAAGAGATGAATATTTTGACTGAAAGTCAGTTTGGATTCAGAAGTGGAATGTCATGTGTTTCCAACTTGTTGAGCTTCTACTCAAGGGCGATTGACGTGCTACAGGAGAGAGACGGTTGGGTGGATTGTGTGTACTTAGATCTGGAGAAGGCCTTCGACAAGGTACCCCACAAGAGACTATTATGGAAATTAGAGCATATAGGAGGACTGAAGGGAAGCCTCCTGGAATGGATGAGAGACTTTTTGAGTGACAGACAAATGAGGACAGTAATAAAGGACAGGACATCTGGATGGAGGGAAGTAACAAGTGGTGTCCCACAGGGCTCGGTGTTGGCACCAGTAATGTTCTTGATTTATGTAAATGATATGGTAGATGGAGTGAACAGCTACGCAAGCCTGTTTGCTGATGATGCAAAGATCTTGAGAAAGGTAGAGGTTGAAGAGGACTGTAAAATGCTACAGGAGGATCTGGATAGGATATATGATTGGAGCCGGATGTGGGAAATGAAATTCAACGCAAAAAAATGTAAAATATTGGAAATGGGTAAAAGTACCAAGAGGCCATCATTGAATTATTTGATGGGTAATGAACCAATTAGAAAAGCGAGAGAAGAGAAAGATTTGGGAGTGCTGGTCCAGGATAGTTTGTCACCTGAAAAGCACATAAATAAGATAGTGAGAGAGACATATAAACTCTTGACCAATATAAGAGTGGCATTTCATTACATGGATGAGGAGATGAT
>JAGKTI010000298.1:120104-132791 GCA_018397915.1 Birgus latro
GTCTAAAAACTTAAATGAGTTTAAGGCAAAATTTGACTTATTGAGAAATAGAGACGGGACCCCACGAGCGTAGCTCATTTCCTGTATATCACAATTAGGTAAATACAATTAGGTAAATACACACCACTGCCACTACAACAGCCACTTCCCACACACCACCTCAACTTAGTACAGTGACTACTTCCATACCCTTGCCACCTCAACTTCACACCATGATGGCAACTTAAGTCCCCCCTCCACAGTCAATTTTCCTAGATGGTATTAACTGCCCAAAAATTCACTGCTGAGGATTCTTTTATTTCTATATATGACTTCCTCTGTGAAGTCAAAACCGACATCACAGACAGACAGTACAGAGACGAATCACTGAAGATCTCTATCTTAAAGGAAAGTTAGATCAAGGCAAATTGCACATGGGTGCCGGGTTGTGATCAGGGTACTCTGACAATTGCATCACAATTGCTGATTTTTGCAAGAAATTACATTTTGTTGTGCTTCTTCAAAAGAAAGGTCTCTAAATGTCTTCCCTACTCTCTTAAGAAACATGCGCGATGACATGCTCATACCACTCAAAGAGGCAAACATATATGAGGCAGCTATGGTAACGAATGCAACCACTTCTAAGCCACCTATTGAGAAAAACATCTTGGGTCACTAACATCAGTGGAAATGAGGTCATCAAATTAAAAGACTTCAGTCATTTGATGAGATAACTTAGGTTTCTAAACTGGTTAAACCCCAAACAGCCGAAAACTGTGTTACAAGTAGGGTATGCACCAGGGGATGAATTGCTTGAGATTTTAAAGGTGATTGCCGAAAAGGTAGGGGTCACTCGTCAAGCAAGTCCTCACATTACACCCACTCATTTTACAGATGCCACTTAAAGGGCTGTACCAACAGCCAAGGTTTCAACTGACTCTTCACGTTCGCGGCCGACTACCAGAGGTCTCACTAACAACATCTGTTCCCCCTCACGATGCCGCTTACCTGCTAATAACCGTGATCAGTCAAGTGCGTGTTGGACCACACAACATGACTAGTCACCTATGTGTCGTTGGCATTGTAGTTTCCCTGGTCACCGTGAATCGAGCTGTTCTTGCAAACATGGAAGAAATTGTCAGGAGCCGCATCGACGTACACCTTCCGGACCGCGTCGCCCTTATTACAAATATCATAAAGACTCCACCACTCATACCACAAAGGAGTGTCATTACCTTGCATGTCATCGGTCAGGGGGAAGACCAGCTCAACATTTGAAAACACCCAACTTAGAGGATACTAAGCACAATGAGCTACCCCTCAGTATTGTTCATGTATTAGACTACTCAGGGATAGTTGTGCACAGAAACTGCGGTAAGGTAGATGTCTCATGTTTTATGGATTCAGGTTCCGCCATCAACTTACTATCTGAAGAGGCGTTAGCAGGAATTCAATGTAACAGATTGGAACAAGTTAACTTCCTTGAGCCCCCGGATTGAAATCTATGCACGGTGGATGGATCATATTTAAACAGTAAAGGCAAAACCCTCCTTAGAATTTTTCTTTAAATTTTTCAGTGGACCCATTCATTGCTGATTTCTAGGTTACACCCTGGATTAGCTGCACCACCGATGTTTTAATCGGTGTTCAAACAATGGCAGTTGGAAATATCAATGTGTTACCAACAAAAGGGGGAATCACTATTCAAGGCTTGTTTTTGCCAAGTATCACAGACCACACCTCAGAGTCACTAGTACATACAATTATGACCCCTCCTAATGACCCACCATCAGATCCATCCTCCTCTAATCTGCCTGATCCAGTTAATGACTTCTCTGATCTTGATCTTAGTGAGCTATCCTATGGCACTAAGCCATCACTGAACATGTCATTACCTACCGCATTACCCCTAGAAGACCTTATGCAGTCCTTAGCAACAAACACAGCAGTGGTAGAACTGCACAGTTTAACCCTCCAATGTACAGTATATAATATGGTTGCTCTGAAGACTGTTGGGTCACCTAGCGGTGTCACTGCTATTTCTCGGCCTGAGACTTGTTGCATTACAGGCTTCATTACAAGACTGCGATGTGTACGGTTTCAGACGATGGCTTATGCTATATGCACTTAGCCAACATTACTAATGCCCCACTTAAGCTGCGTACTGGAACACAGTTTGGTGATTTTTTGGTATACCCAGTGGCCAGATGTGTGTGCCAAGATTTCCCACTCTCTGTTGCAGTTGTTCACTCTACTGACATTACCACCCCATCTAATCTTGAATCTCATGTGAAACGGGGTGATTATCCTGAGTACTGAAGTCAGTTGCTTGATCTTTTGCAAGACTATCATGAAGTAGAAGCCCTACCCAATGAGAACATGGGCAAAACTAGTCTTGTAAAATATTCCATTACACTGCAGTCTGAAGCTCAACCTGTGTATGTCCCTGCCTATCATTTACATCATGGTCAACGTCAATAAGCCGATCGTCTTATTCTGGAAATGTTGGAATCCGACATCATTGAACACTCTGACGGTTCATGGAACAGTCCATTATTTCTCATTCCAAAGAAAGGTGGTGAGCTACGGCCAGTCAAAGACTACTGTCGAGTAAATTCGCTGACTGTTCTGGACATATTCCAAATTCCTGTACACACTAATTTGTTGGAATCCTTAGGAGAAACCAATTGTATTATCTCCTCCCTGGACCTCTTGAGTGACTATTGGCAAATGGAAATGGAGGAATCATCTTGTCCAATCACTGCCTTCAGCACTCCATCCGATCATTACCAATTCCATAGACTCCCATTTGGTTTAAGAAATGCACCATCAGCGTTCGTGCAGCTAATTCATACAGTCTTCGCCGGTATGATAGGTCACTCAGTCTTTGCTTATTTTGACAATGTCATTATTGCTTGTCACTCTGTAAAGGAACACTCAGAGAAACTGGCCAAGGTATTCACTTGGCTCAAACAAGCTGGACTTAAAATCAAGCGGTCAAAGTGTCATTTCTTTTGTAAGAAGCTACAGTTCCTAGGGCATGTTGTCGATGCTAACAGCATTCATACATCAGATGAAAAAATTACTGCAGTGACAAACTTCTCTACTCCCACCAACACAGATGCAGTATGTAGTTTTCTCGGTCTTAGTGGCTACTATCATCATTTCATCAAGGGCTACGCCCAAATTGTTGCACCATTAACTAAACTGTTGAAGAAAGACGAGCATTTTGTGTGGTCAGATGAACAAGCTACGGTGTTTGCCACCCTGAAAACTGCTCTTGCACAAACCCTGGGCTTGGCATTTCCTGATTATTCCAAACCTTTCTTACTGTGCACAGATGCTTCCAGAGTGGGCCTCAGTGCTGTTCTCATGCAATATGACTCCGAGGGAAAGAAATGTGTCACTGGCCTATGCCAACCATGTGTTAAACTCTGCAAAAAAGAATTACAGTGTAACTCGCTGGGAAGCCCTTGCGTTGGTCTGGTCCCTAAAACATTTCTGAGACATCATCTACGGTTATCCTGTTCATATCTAGACAGACCATCTTCCTCTGTGCGACTTGTTTCGAGGACGTAATCTTACCAGGCACCCTGCACGCTGGGCAGTTATTGTTAAAAACTATAATCCAATGTTTGAATACGTCCCAGGAATGTCAAATGTTGTAGCTCTCTCTCGTTACGTTGCCACAGTCTCGCCTGGCTGTGACATAAATTTGAAGTTCAATTGACACAATCCATGGCTTCCAGCCTGTTGACCCACTATGGTCTCAGTTAGGTGATGATTCTTCCTTGCCAAAGTTATCAGTTCTTGTGTCCGATTTCTTCCTCTTTAATGACTTATTCTCCTAAATGATGGTACTCACAGGTAACAATGTGCCTCATCGCAAAGTTAGGCAACTAGTCATTCCAACAGACTTAATTCCTGTTGCCCTCCATTTAATCCACGACACCCCTCATGCATCACACCCAGGTAAAGACAGAAGCTTACAACAGGCACGTCTTTCATATTATTGGCCCACTCTGCAAAAGGATGTAGAAGTTCAATACGATGCATGTTTATCATGTGCTCATAATAAAGGAACTACTGGTCAACCTGCACCTATATTGCAATACCCTGTACCGTCAAGGACTTGGCAAACTGTCTCCCTCGATCTTCTGAAATTACCACATACAGAATCTGGCTTCGTTTACGTATTAGTGGTAGTCGATCATTTCTCCAGATTCATGATGTTGGCTCCATTGTGTGAGAAATCTGCTAATGCAGTTGTCCATGCTTTTGTTAGTTCAGTCATTTGTCCCTTCACAACTCCAAAGTCATTCTAACAGAGTTCAACAATTCAGTGCTGTAAGAAATTTGCCGTCACTTTAGAATTAGGAAGTGTACTATTGTTACACATCATCCTGCCTCTAAAAGCCTTGTAGAGCACCAGAAAAGGAAGGTATTGGAAAGTTTATGCCACAGGGTGGGAGAGTAGAGTTCCACTTGGGATGAGTGGATTCCACAGGTGGCTGTGTCAATTAATGGATCACTCAATAAATCAACTGATGAAACTCCATTCTTTGTTATCTATGGCTTCGACAAGAGACTACCTTATTCCTGATCCGGTCTACAATCACGATGATAATGTCAAAGTCCACCTCTCAAATTTTTAGAAAATTCGTAAGTACATTCAGGATAATTTGTCCCTCTCAAGCACAGAAATGGTACATAAGCAACACACAGCCATCTCAAAAGTTACAATCCAAGTAGATGATTTAGTTTTTGCCCTGTATCACAAGTGTGAACCAAAGCTTGAAAGTAAATTCCTGAGTCCTTTCCGTGCCATCTCTCGTAACGGCAATAAAAATAAAATAAAATATCTGTCTAAAGCAGAGACCAAATGGGTGCATGCCGATGCCCTCAAACGTGCACCGAGGGGAACAGTATTGGAGAAGTCATCATCTAAACCCAGAAATGTTTCTTGTTCTCCCACTCTTTCTTTTGACACTTCTTCAGAATCCTCTTCTCCTTCTGGAACAGAGCCACCTTCCCCTGCTATTAATAACTATCATGCAAAGTTGCGCTCTCCCAACAAGTCTCTTACATAAAATTGTCACTCCAGACTCTCGTTCTAATAATCTTCATAATCATCGCCTCTAACTTCAACTTATTAAGAAAAGATACTGTGGGTCCACGTGCTGGCAGTGCTGACCCTAGTAGGGTCTGGGTTGGGTGAGGACAATGGTGTCGTACAGCCCGGGGCCTTGGTTGATGAGGGAGGCAAGGTAATGGTGAAAGATGTAGTCTCCTGGCGCTAAGACCTAGAGCTGCTGGCCACCGTGGCCATCACCCCGCCCGATATCACACACAAGCTACAGGAGATAGAGGCCCTTCCGTCTGCCATCAAGGAACAACTCAACAAGAAATTGTTTTGCTACCCACTTTACTTACCCAACTACTGGAAACTAGACTATGTTAGGATGCAATTCTCCCATTTACATGACACCTTCTCTAACCAAAGACCCGTAGGACGTTCATGGGTGAAATGTGGAGTCTTTGATCTTGGGGAAGAAATTCTAAGTGAGTTATTTGGTGTAGCGACCACTCATGACCTTTCTGGATTCAAATCTGACCTTTCTGAATTAGCCAATGCCCTGGAGTCTCAAAACAGAGTAATTAATGTTCAACACTCTGTGCTACGGAAGATCACAACCCACTAAAATAATGTTATACAGTCGACCCTCGATGCTATGGACCCCAAATCAACGGATTTCGGAAGCAATGGACAATATTTGCCAACAGAGAATCACTCCAGACATGGGTCATTTTTTTAAATTTCATTACAGGCACACTCACGATCAGTAAAATCCGCTCAGGGGTGCCCCCTTTGTACCCTTGTATTCCCAGGGAAGACGGGAGAGGGTGACAAAATGAGCTACCCCAGCTCCCTACCCTCCCCCATACCCTTATCCCACCCAACTCCCCACTTGTCATTCTTAACTAGCAGTTACATCTCAAGCTAACCCCATAATTTACACTCATAGCCACATTACTAATACACAGACAAAACACTAGGACATGCAAAAAGTATATACCGTAATATAACTATGAACACTGCAGCAAGAAGTTAATGCATTATAACCTTGATAATAAAAAACGTTGACAACGGCCATACCAGATCTCATGCATTGGGTGCTTGTGTGCATACGTGTCTGTGTCTGTGATTTGGGTGTCTATCTCTGTGTATGTGTGTGTGTGTGAATGTGTGTGTGTATTTACCTAATTACCTAATTTACCTAATTGTGATATACAGGAAATGAGCTACGCTCGTGGGGTCCCGTCTCTTTTTCTCAGTAAGTCGAATTTTGCTTTAAACTCGTTTAAGTTTTCAGACTGGACGATCTCTTTGACCAGTCTATTCCACAGGTCTGTGCATCTATACAGAAAACTATATTTCTTGATGTCCTTCAAGCAGCGTGGATTCTTCAGTTTTAGTCCGTGTCCTCTTGTTGCTCTCTTATCCCATACAAACAGATCTTCTCTATCAATTTTATCTACTCCCATCATGGTCCTGAACACTGCAATCATGTCACTCCTCTCTCTCCTTTCCTCTAAGGAAGGCATATCCAGGCTAGAATTTCTAGCCTCTCACTGTATGACAGATCTGCCAGACTGGGGATACCATCTTAGTTGCTGTTCTTTGTATTCTCTCAATCTTGTTTATATCTTTCTTTTTGTGTGGGGATCACATTATTGCTGCATATTCTAACCTGGGGCGGATCATGGCCAATATAAATTTTTTCATCATCTCTTCATTCATGTAATGAAATGCCACTCTTATATTGGTCAAGAGTTTATATGTCTCTCTAACTACCTTGTTAATGTGTTTTTCAGGTGACAAACTATCCTGGACCAGCACTCCTAAATCTTTCTCTTCTCTCGCTTTTGTGATTGGTTCATTACCCACCAAATAATTCAGTGATGGTCCCATTTCCAATATTTTACATTTTTTTGTGTTGAATTTCATTTCCCACATCCGGCTCCAATCGTGTATCCTATCCAGATACTCCTGCAGCAATTTACAGTCCCCTTCAACCTCTACCTTCCTCAAGATCGTTGCATCATCAGCAAACAGACTTGCAAACTGTTCACTCCATCTACCATATCATTTGCGTAAATCAGGAACATTACTGGCGCCAACACCGAGCCCTGTGGGACACCACTTGTTACTTCTCTCCATCCAGACGTCCTGTCCTTTATTGCTGTCCTGATTTGTCTGCCACTCAAAAAGTCTCTCATCCATTCCAGGAGGTTACCCTTCAGTCCTCCTATATGCTCTAATTTCCACATTAGTCTCTTATGGGGTACCTTGTCAAAGGCCTTCTCCAAATCTAAATACACACAATCCACCCAATCATCTTTCTCCTGCAGCACATCAATCGCTCTTGAGTAAAAGCTCAACAAGTTGGAAACACATGACCTTCCACTTCTGAATCCAAATTGACATTCAGTCAAAATATTCATCACTTCCAGATATTTTATCCATCTATCTTTCAGAATCCTCTTCCACAATTTTGCAACCATGCTGGTTAGGGACACTGGTCTACATGTTCAGGGGTTCTTCCTTGCTTCCTCCCTTGTAAATTGGTACCAAATTTGCTCTCTTCCAATCCCGAGGCACTTTCCCTTCTTCCAGTAAACACACAATCAAACTGTGAATCTTATCAGCCAGTTGGTCTCTGCATTCCTTCAGTACCCAATTTGAAATTCCATCCGGTCCTGGGGCTTTCCTTACATCTTGAGTTTCTAGTAATTTGTACATTTCCTGCACTTCCACTTTTATATCTTTTATCACTATATTTCTAGTCACTCCCTCCCCCTCCACAAACTCCCCTTCATTAGTAAAAACCGATTGGAAACGTCTGGTCATTATTTCAGCTTGCATTGCCGCATCTTTATACTTTCAGTTTGGTGATTCCTTCCTTTTGTTTCAATTTGCCATTAACAAATCTATAAAGCAATTTGGGTTCATCCTTACATTTGTCGATTATACCTTTTTCAAAGTTCCTTTCTTCCTCTCTACGAATTCTTGTACAGTATATTCATTTCTAGTTCTTTTATATTCTTCTGTTGTTCTATTATTACCTCTCTTTCTCCATTTGTTCCATGCCATGTGTGTGTGTGTGTGTGTGTGTGTGTGTGTGTATTTACCTATTTGTAGTATACAGGAATTGAGCTAAGCTCGTGTTGTCCCATCTCCATATCTACATTCATCTAATCTAGTTTTAAATACATGAATGTTTTTCGCCTGCACCACCTCTTCGTCTAAGTCATTCCAAATACTTATGCTTCTGTTCGGGAAACTGAACCTTTTGAGATCATTAACACATCTACTCTTCCTCAACTTGAAGCCATGACCTCGTGTTCTTCCATCATCCAACACAAAAAGATCCTCTTTATCCACCCTTTCCAATTCTCTTACATTTCTAAATATCGTGATCAAGTCATCTCTTTCCCTTCTCTCGCGCAATGTTGGTAACTTCAGTTTTTCCAATCTCTCCTCGTAGGTGAGTTCCCTTAAACATGGTACCATCTTCGTTGCCATCCATTGAACCCTTTCTAGTTTATCAATATGCTTCTTCAAATGAGGTGACCATACCACCGCTGCATACTCTAGTCTTGGTCTTATCATGGTCACTATCAACTCCCTCAACATTTCCTCATCCATATAATTAAAAGCCACTCTCGTGTTGGTCAGTAATCCATAAGTTCCCCCAATAATTTGGTTTATATGCTTTTCTGGTGACAAGTCATCCCGAATAATCACTCCCAAGTCTTTCTCATCCTTTCTTTTACTAATCATCTCATTGCCCATTTTATATGTCCAGTGTGGTCTTCTTTCACTTATACCCATTTCTAATACATGACACTTCTTGGCATTAAAGTCCATCTTCCAAGTCTGGCTCCAGCTGTGGAGTCTGTCCAAGTCCTCTTGCAGTTCTTTACAACTATCAATACATTTAATATGTTTCATAATTTTAGCATCATCTGCAAACATACTCATGTAACTATTCAAACCCTCTGGCAAACCATTTACATATATCAGAAACATTACTGGGGCCAAGACAGAGCCCTGGGGTACTCCACTAGTCACATTTCTCCATTGTGAAACTTTGTCTCTTATTACTGTTCTCATCTGCCTCCCTATCAAATAATCTCCCATCCACTTTAATAGTTTCCCATGCACCCCTCCAAATGTCCTCAACTTCCACAATAGTCTCTTATAGGGTACCCTGTCAAATGCTTTCTTAAGATCCAAATAGACACAGTTCGCCCATCCCTCTCTCTCCTGTACGACATCTGTTACCCTACTGTAGAAACTTAGTAGGTTAGTAATGCATGATCTTCCTTCCCTAAAACCAAACTGTCTTGGTGTTATCACTTCATTTTCTTCTAAATACTTTATCCATCCTTTTCTAATAACTTTCTCACAGATTTTACAAACAATACTAGTAAGTGACACAGGTCTGTAATTAAGTGGATCCTCCCTATCTCATCCCTTAAAGACTGGCACAATACTTGCTCTTTTCCAATCTTTAGGTAACTGTCCATTTTCAAGCGAGGTTTTGATAATGACATAAACTGGCCACACTAACTGGTCGGCACATTCCTTCAGGATCCAGCCAGCCACACCATCTGGTCCCATTGCATTTCTCACATCCAAATCCTTCATCAGCTGTAGCACCTCATCCATGTCAACTGTAATTTCGGTCATTCTCGTCAGCCTGGGTTCCATTTCAGGCTCCCTAAATTCGTCTTCCAATACATAAACTGACTGCAGCTTGTTGTTCATTATTTCACACAAGTCTTCCTCTCTTTCGTATGTTTCATCTCCATCCCTCAGTCGTATTATACTGTCCTTAACTTTCATTTTGCCATTTACAAACCTATAAAATAGTTTCGGCTCTTTTTTACAGCTAGATACGATATCTTTTTCGTATTTCCTTCCCTCTTCTCTCCGTACACTTACATAGTCATTTCTAACCTGCTTGTACTCCTCCCAAGCCCTTTCACTATACCTTCTTCTCACTTTATTCCATGCTTTTTTTCTTGCCTCTTGTGCCATCCTACATCTGTTGTTAAACCATTCTTTCTTCCTTTCCATAGCTGCAGACAATTTTGGGACATACTTAGTAACTCCTGTTTTATATACTTCTATCAAAAACTCATATTTCTCATCAACATTTGTGATCATATTCACTTTACTCCATTCTACATTTTGGAAAAAGTTCCTCAGAGAAGCAAAGTCTGCCTTCCCATAATTGTATCTATTTTCTCCTGTGATTTTCATCTCTTTCTCCTTCCCTCACTCCTACCAAGTCCATCTCAATTACAAGATGATCACTTTTACCAAAGGGGCAATGGTAGGTTATGTTTCTCACATCATTTGGGTCCTTTGTGAATAGTAGGTCAAGCCTGGATGGTTCATCAACACCCTAATTCTTGTGTTTTCTTTGATCAACTGGGATAACATGTTTTCCATCATCAATTCCATTAATTTATTTCCCCATGATTCTTCATTGTTCCCAGCATCCATACTTTCCCAATCAACTTCTCTACAGTTAAAATCTCCCATTAATATTACTCTATTTCTTCGTTCAATTAATATTTTTAGCCTAATGATGGATTCACTTATTAACTGTTCATAATCTTCCTTTGTCCATGCCCTAGTTTTGGGGGGCATATAAAAAACTATTACATCCATTTTTTCTCCATAATTGTCCTCTATTACAACTCCCAAAAGTTCAGCCTTAGTATATTCAATTTCTATATTCTTTACTCTTAGGTCATTATGGGTTAATATCACTATTCCTCCCCCAAATTTGCCTTCTCTGTCCTTCCTCCAAATCTTATAATTATTCCAGCCAAATAATTTCATATCGACATCTTGGGGCAATTTAGTCTCTACTAGGCAAACAATTTCAGGTTTATTTTCATTTAAGTAGTCTCCAATTTCCCCTTTCTTAGATATTAATCCATCTATGTTACTGTACATGATGCTCATTTGCTGCACTGTTGTTATCTTTACTCGTTCTTCTCTTTTTCATATTCATATCCATCCCCTTTGTTTCCTTCACGTCTAGTTCTTCACATACCACTTCCTTGCTTTCATATCCATCACTCTCCAAAAAAAAGTTTTACGTTCTTCCTCTGTCCTCCAATCATTTTTTTCCTTCACTTGGTCCTTCAAAGATTTTAAAACTTCTCTTTCTTCTTCATTCAAGTCTTTTCTTACTATAATATTTTCCATTCCTGCCTCTTTACTTAGTTTCCAGGTCACCTTAAGTATGTCATTTACAACACTTTCTGAAGACATCTTAACTCTCATTGGTCTTGCTTCCCCTTTCTTATATGGCCCTATCCTCCTTACTTCCTCAATTTCTTTTTCCCACTTGTTTCCTTCGGGATCGATCTTGTCCAATATTTGCCTCACCTGATTTGAGTCTCTCTTGAGTCTCACAGACCTAACTTTTTCTTCTTCCTCCCTGTTTCCAAATATTATCACACATCTGTTCCTTTCTACTGTTTCTCACTATTTTCTCTTTTTTCTTCAATATTTTCACTACATTTTCTTCCATTTTTTTCTTGTTCATTTCCCTTTCTTCCTGAATAATTTCCCTTAAACTAACCACTTCTTTCTGTTCTTCTTCCACGTGTGCCCACATTGCCTTTTGCTCTTCTAACACACTACTTACCTTCTCTGTTTTGTTACTGCTCTCCTCTAGTTTTCTCCATAATTCAATATTTTCTCGTTTCAAATTCTCGATCTCCTGGTTTGCTGTCTCATTGGCCTGTATCAAACTCTGTATAGTATTTTCGGTTTTTTCAGGCATGTTTCTTGATACTAGATCTTCCACTTTCTTTTCTAGACCACTAATTCTCATAATTAATGTTTTAACCAGATCCATTACATTTGTTTCACTGTCAAATCCTGGAAATTCCAGTTCCCCAATGTTTACATTGACGGCCATGTTTAAGGTCGGTTGCAGTACTAAACTGAACAGCTGTTCCCAAAATTCCTATAAAAACTGACTGACAATAGTTCTTTACATTTTTGGTAGACTATAATAACTTGCAATACTTCACATTTTGGACAAATGTGGAAGCCTGCTTGGAAAAGTTTGAAAAGAATGAAAGAGTGTTTCTGATTGGAGATATGAATGGAAAAGTAGGGAATGAGAAGGTGGATGGAGTGGTTGGTGAGTGGGGTGTGCCTGCAGAGATGGATGAGAATGGCAGTGCTTTAGTGGACATTTGTGCTGGGAGGGGGGTGGTGAGAGCCAATACCCTCTTCAGGCACAAAATGATCCATAGGTATACATGGCGAGTGGTGAGAAGAGAGGACGGGGGAATGAATGAACAGAAGGCAATGATTGACTATGTGTGTGTGGATGAAAGGATGAGAAGATGTATAATGGATGCAAGAGTATATAGAGGTTGGGGGAGTGGACTTTCTGACCACCACTTGGTGGTGGCCAGAATCAGAATCCAAACAAGATGGAGGAAGAGAAGAAGGGAAAGACAGGAGGAAGTATTTGTTACAAGGAGGGTAGAAAAGTTACAAGAGGATGGAATAAAGGCCGAATATAGAAGGGAAGTGGAGGAACGATTGGGTAAATATAGATTGGAGCAGATGGGGGACGTGGAGGGTGTGTGCAAGGTATT
>JAGKTI010000298.1:137452-150203 GCA_018397915.1 Birgus latro
ATGGAGAATGTGAGTGAATTTAAGTACTTGGGCAGTGTGATGAGTAAGGATGGTAGTCTGGAGGGTGAAGTGCTCGAAAGGGTACAGCAGGGAAGGAAGGTTGCTGGTTCGTTGAAAGCAGTGATAAGAAACAGGGAGGTGAGCATGGAAGTGAAAAAGTTGTTACATGACAGTATTGTGATACCAACTCTGACATATGGAAGTGAAGCTTGGACCCTGTTGGAAGGACAGAAGTCAAGAGTGAGAGCAGTGGAAATGAGTTATTTGAGAGGAGCATGTGGAGTCACATGGATAGACAGACTAACAAATGAGGAAGTGAAGGAGCATTGTGGTGTGCTTGAGGACGTGATGGGAAGCGTTAGGAGAAGCACGTTAAGGTGGTTTGGGCATGTGGAGAGGATGGAGAGTGAAAGATTGACGAGGAGAGTGTATGTGAGTGAGGTGGAGGGGGCGAGACGGAGGGGGAGGCCGAGGATGAGATGGAGGGATGGAGTGGAGAGGTATATGAGAGAGGGGGGTGTGAGTTGGGAGTGTGGTAGTGAAATGGCAGGGGACAGAGTGACATGGAGGCGATTTGTTTGTGGCCACCCCGTTCGGGATTGAGGCGTCTGGCAATAGATAGATAGATAGACTTCAAATTTTGAACAAGACTGGAGACAGGACAATTCCTGAAAACAACTTAGGGTTTGTTGAGAGGCTGTTTGAGACACATCTTCTCGATGTGGCTGCTGCTCCGTGTATTTACCTATTTGTAGTATACAGGAATTGAGCTAAGCTCGTGTTGTCCCGTCTCCATATCTACATTCATCTAATCTAGTTTTAAATACATAAATGTTTTTCGCCTGCACCACCTCTTCGTCTAAGTCATTCCAAATACTTATGCTTCTATTCGGGAAACTGAACTTTTTGAGATCATTAAGACATCTACTTTTCCTCAACTTGAAGCCATGACCTCGTGTTCTTCCATCATCCAACACAAAAAGATCCTCTTTATCCACCCTTTCCAATTCTCTTACATTTCTAAATATCGTGATCAAGTCACCTCTTTCCCTTCTCTCGCGCAACGTTGGTAACTTCAGTTTTTCCAATCTCTCCTCGTAGGTGAGTTCCCTTAAACACGGTATCATCTTCGTTGCCATCAGTTGGACCCTTTCTAGTTTATCAATATGCTTCTTCAAATGAGGTGACCATACCACAGCCGCATACTCTAGTCTTGGTCTTATCATGGTCACTATCAACTCCCTCAACATTTCCTCATCCATATAATTAAAAGCCACTCTCATGTTGGTCAGTAATCCATAAGTTCCCCCAATGATTTTGTTTATATGCTTTTCTGGTGACAAGTCATCCCGAATAATCACTCCCAAGTCTTTCTCATCCTTTCTTTTACTAATTATCTCACTGCCCATTTTATATTTCCAGTGTGGTCTTCTTTCACTTATTCCCATTTCTAATACATGACACTTCTTGGCATTAAAGTCTGGCTCCAGCTATGGAGTTTGTCCAAATCCTCCTGCAGTTCTTTACAACTATCAATAAATTTAATATGTTTCATAATTTTAGCATCATCTGCAAACATACTCATGTAACTATTCAAACCCTCTGGCAAATCATTTACATATATCAGAAACATTATTGGGGCCAGGATGGAGCCCTGGGGTACTCCACTAGTCACATTTCCCCACTGTGAAACCTTGTCTCTTATTACTGTTCTCATCTGCCTTCCTATCAAATAATCTCCCATCCACTTTAGTAGTTTCCCATGCACCCCTCCAAAGGTCCTCAAATTCCACAATAGTCTCTTATAGGGCACCCTGTCAAATGCTTTCTAAAGATCCAGATAGACAGAGTCTGCCCATCCCTCTCTCTCCTGTACGACATCTATTACCCTACTGTAGAAACTTAGTAGGTTAGTAACACATAATCTTCCTTCCCTAAATCCAAACTGTCTTAGTGTTATCATTTCATTTTCTTCTAAATACTTTATACATGTTTTTCTAATATTTTCTCACAGATTTTACAAACAATACTAGTGACACAGGTTTATGATGAAGTGGATCCTCCCTATCTCCTCCCTTAAAGATTGGCACAATACTTGCTCTTTTCCAATCTTTAGGTAACTGCTCATTTTCAAGCGAGGACTTGATGATGACAAAAACTGGCCACACTAACTGGTCGGCACATTCCTTCAGGATCCAGCCAGCCACACCATCTGGTCCCATTGCTTTTCTCACATCCAAATCCTTCATCAGCTGTAGCACCTCATTCATGTCAACTGTAATTTCGGCCATTCCCGTCAGCCTGGGTTCCATTTCAGGCTCCCTAAATTCATCTTCCAATACATAAACTGGCTGCAGCTTGTTGTTCATTACTTCACATAAGTTTTCCTCTCTTTCGTATGTTTCATCTCCATCCCTCAGTCGTATTATACTGTCCTTAACTTTCATTCTGCCATTTACAAACCTATAAAATAGCTTCGGCTCTTTTTTACAGTTAGATACGATATCTTTTTTGTATTTCCGTTCCTCTTCTCTCCGTACCCTTACATATTCATTTCTTACCTGCTTGTACTCCTCCCAAGCCCTTTCACTATACCTTCTTCTCACATTATTCCATGCTTTTTTTCTTGCCTCTTGTGCCATCCTACATCTGTTGTTAAACTATTCTTTCTTCCTTTCCATAGCTGCAGACAATTTTGGGACATACTTAGTAACTCCTGTTTTATATACTTCTGTCAAAAACTCATATTTCTCATCAACATTTGTGATCATATTCACTTTACTCCATTCTACATTTTGGAAAAAGTTCCTCAGGGAAGCAAAGTCTGCCTTCACATAATTGTATCTATTTTCTCTGTGTTTTTCATCTCTTTCTCCTTCCCTTGCTCCTACCAAGTCCATCTCAATTACCAGATGATCACTTTTACCAAAAGGGCATTGGTAGGTTATTTTTCTCACATCATTTGAGTCTTTTGTGAATACTAGGTCGAGCCTGGATGGTTCATAGTCACCCCTAATTCTTGTGTTTCATTTGATCAATTGGGTTAACATGTATTCCATCATCTATCTATCTATCTATCTATCTATTGCCAGACACCATAATCCCATAAGGGGTGGCCATTTGACTTTGAGTTATTTTTTTTTACGGGGAGGGGCACTAACCCTCCACCAACCCACTTGTTGACACGTAGGGAGCACGTGCGGTTTGGTTATATGGTTACCACCCAGCGTTGTAAATGGTTTCTTGGCTTACAGGAAACCATTTGGCTTGTCACTCAATGTAATGCCACCTGTAAAGGAAAGAAAAGCAGTAAGAAGTGACAGGAAATATAGGAGAAATAGGAAGAAAGGAGGGCAGGCACAGAAAAAGAATGATAAAGGCTAAGGAAGAAGTAGGCAGCACATCATCATCAATTCCATTAATTTATTTCCCCATGATTCCTCACTGTTCCCAGCATCCATGCTTTCCCAATCAACTTCTCTACAGTTAAAATCTCCCATTAATATTACTCTATTTCTTCGTTCAATTAACATTTTTAGCCTAATGATGGATTCTCTTATTAACTGTTCATGATCTTCCTTTGGCCATGCCCTAGTTTTGGGGGGCATATAAAAAATTATTATATCCATTTTTTCTCCATAACTGTCCTCTATTACAACTCCCAAAAATTCAGCCTTGGTATTTTCAATTTCTATATTCTTTACTCTTAGGTCATTACAGGTTAATATCACTATACCTCCCCCAAATTTACCTTCTCTGTCCTTCTTCCAAATCTTATAATTGTTCCAGCCAAATAATTTTGTATCGACATCTCAGGGCAATTTAGTCTTTACTAAGCAAACCATTTCAGGCTTATTTTCATTTAAGTAATCTCCAATTTCCCCTTTCTTAGATATTAACCCATCTACATTACTGTACACGATACTCAGACTTTCTGCACTCTTTTTATCTTTACTCATTCTTCTCTTTTTCATATTCATATCCATCCCCTTTGTTTCCTTCACGTCTAGTTCTTCACATACCACTTCCTTGCCTTCATATCCATCACTCTCCAAAAAAAAGTTTTACATTCTTCCTCTGTCCTTCTGTCATTTTTTTCCTTCACTTGGTCCTTCAAAGATTTTAAAACTTCTCTTTCTTCTTCATTCAAATCTTTTCTTACCATAATATTTTCCATCCCTGCCTCTTTAGTTAGTTTCCAGGTCACCTTAAGTATATCATTTACTACACCTTCTGATGACATCTTAACTCTAATTGGTCTTGCTTCCCCTTTCTTATATGGCCCTATCCTCCTTACTTCCTCAATTTCTTTTTCCCACTTGTTTCCTTCGGGATCGATCTTGCCCAATATTTTCCTCACCTGATTCAAGTCTCTCTCGAGTCTCACAGACCTAACTTTCTCTTCCTCCTCCCTGTTTCCAAATATTATGTCACATCTGTTCCTTTCTACTGTTTCTCTCACTATTTTCTCTTTTTTCTTCAATATTTTCACTACATTTTCTTCCATTTTTTTCTTGTTCATTTCCCTTTCTTCCTGAATAATTTCCCTTAAACTGACTACTTCTTTCTGTTCTTCTTCCACATGTGCCCACTTTGCCTTTTGCTCCTCTAACACACTACTTACCTTCTCTGTTTGGTTACTGCTCTCTTCTAGTTTTACTCCTTACACTGATTTAATATTTTCTAGTTTCAAATTCTCGATCTCCTGGTTCACTGTCTCATTGGCCTGTATCAAAATCTGTATAGTATTCTCAGTATTTTCAGGCATGTTTCTCGATACTAGAGCCTCCACTTTCTTTTCTAGTTCACTAATTCTCATAATCAACGTTTTGACCAAATCCATAACATTTGTTTCACCGTCAAATCCTGGAAATTCCAGTTCCACAATGTTTATACTGATGGCCATGTTTAAGGTCGGTTGCAGTAATAAACTGAACAGAAGTCCCAAAATTCCTACAAAACATTCATGAATACTTAGTGACAATAGTTCTTTACATTTTCGGTAGCCTATAACTACTTGCAATACTTAAAATTTTGAACAAGGCTAAAGGAGACAGGACAATTCCTGAAAACTACTTAAGGTTGTTGAGAGGTGGTTTGAGACACGTCTTCTTGCTCTGGCTGCTCATCCGTGTGTGTGTGTGTGTGTGTCCAAAACAGTGCACCCAACACGTGAGACCTGAGGTGGCTATTGTTAATGTTTTTGTTTTAATGTCAATATCATTATGTATTAATTTCTTACTGCAGCATGTTGATAGTTATATCATATTCTTTTAACATCTCCTAGTGTTCTGTGGTTGTATTACCAGTGGGACCAAGAGTGTTAAGCGTGAAATCAGCTTGAGATGTTACTGCTAGTTAAGAATGACGGGTGGGGTGGGGGATGGTAAGGGTAGGGGAAGGGTTGAGAGCTGGGGTGGAGGCAGGTGGAGCTCAATTTGCCCCCCCCCTCCCCCTCCTCTTCCCTGGGTATACATGGGTAGGAAGGGTCCCCGGGCAGAAATTAATGATCGTGTGTACATCTATTTTCATTTCTGACGGCCGTATGCTTAAACACAGATGGAAAGGCCTTACATTGGTCCCTACTTTACACACTAAGGAAAGCACAAGCAAGCCCTCAATTTTTACACAGTATGCTAAGAGAGCATTAAGGGAAAGGGGGCGGTTGGTAGCCCTGCCTGACAGGTTGGTATGTCGGAAGTGCTCTCGTGGGAGTCAGTGTGACTATTCTTTAACCAGACGATGTCAACAACGAAACAATATAATTTCCCGTAATTTTTTTTATATATATTAGCACTTATTAGTACGTATGCTTTATGTACTTTTACAGTAATAAACTTTTCAATCAATACTTATGTTGTAAATATGATAGTTTAGCGCTGGCGATGGATTAGGTTAGGTTAGGATGAATTTGGTTGTTACCCTAAACTTGGTTAAGGTAGCCTAAAGTAAGTTAGGATAAATAAGGTTGGGTTGAATTACGATAATTTATGTTAGGTTTGGGTAAATGAACACTGATAAAGGGCAATTTCGCCAAAAAATTGCATTCTAAGGTGGCGGTCAGTCTTCGCACACAGGTTAGGATAAGTTTGGTTAGGTTAGCATAAAATTGGTTAGGTTAGTCTAAATACGTTAGGTAAGGCTGGGGTAAATAAGGTTCAGTTGTTACGAAAATTTAGGCTAAGTTTGGATAAGTAGGCACTGCAAGGTTTATTTCGCTCATACATGGCGCTCTAAGATAGCATCCATCTATCTTTGTGTCTCACAAGATAGTGGCTGTTTGTGAACAAACACCGCTTATTAATGCACTTTTCACCACATTTAAAGAAACAAAAAACACCGACACTTGAAAACGCAATTCGAGAGTACTTGAAGAACTCCATGAAGGGCTAAAACAAGGAAAAATGCAAAATAAGGTGGTCCTATGTCTCTTTAACTGTTGCCAAGAATTATGAATAGGATGCTGCTGATTAATAACTAAAAATGGTATTAGAAGAAAATGAAAAACAGTTTGTAGTGCCTGATATTAAAACGCAAAGATGATCTGATTCTGCCACGACACTTCATAGTTTGGCCTATGAGCGAAGAACAGTACCTTTCTCCTATTATGTATTAACGTATATTATTACCCGTAGCGTTGACTGAGCGTTCTGTATTCAGCTAAATCACATGGGTAACGTATAAGAGTGGTTTACACACGTCAATTTTAGGATCTCGCCTACTATTAAGTTTAAAAAAAAAAAAAAAAAAAAAAGAGAGAGAGAGAGAGAGACTGCGTGTCACCACTAGGGTAGAGACGGGCCCGAGCTTGACCTACTACTCGGTAAGGTACAGCCCGCGTGTTTTAATAACCAACAGTTCAGTTCCATTATATGTTTGTATTGCATTTTTAGCAAGTTAAAATATTTTTTACATGAATTACTTACATTATTCTATGGTTTCTGGAGGTAGAGAGTTACTTTGTTACAAATGATTAAATGTAGGGTTTGCAAAAGCCATAGCATGCCTCCCCTTAAAAAAATGTTGGAACAACCCCTACAAACTGAGGGAAGTCTTTCCCTACTTAAACTTTTAGCATACCGTTTTGATATAGGGCCCTTAAGAAAGGCCCTACATTAGTTTTAAGCATACGGCCGTAACTACATACAGTATTTATCTTTACAGGTACAAAAATAAATGATACTGTAGTTGAACATAAAAAATTACTGTAATACAGTACTGTACTGTACTGCACAATACACAACAAGCAAGTCATAAAATACTGGGTCCAAAGAAAACTGGGTATTGAGAGGTAAACTAGTCAGCGATAGCGTCACTGCACCTCATCTTCGATACCATCGTATTTCTTTTGCTATTTTTCGAGTTTTAGGCTGTTTTTCCCTTCATTCTCAAGCAGCGGACTTTTTCAAGCAACGGACACTCATCCCCCCCATTACTCTGTTGATTCGAGGGTCGACTGTACATACAGTAAAAAACTTCACAGGAATTCTAATAAAGGAGATCTCAAAACTCAATATTGTCTCAGAATTGTTGTTTGTCAAACTACACATGGACAACCTACAAGTTTCCCTGGACTCCCTTGTCTCTCAAGTTCCTACTTTAGTTTGTATTCTAGTTAATGCTGTTGGTGGTCGTGTCACAGTAGACTCGGTGCCTATCTCTACATTGGAATGGGCTCGCTCCACCTTTGACTTGTCTCCAGTGCTTTCATTTCCCTCTGTAGAATACTGTACTACTATCCAACACTTGAGGCCACTTTCCCCACTAAAGAAACTGTTGTTCATGTCCCTCATCATTCTTCCATCACATTCAATCTCTTCTACATTATTTCTTTTCCTCTCTGGTACAATAATTCCCTATTACAGGCCTCTGTTTCCTCAGAGTACTTCGTCCTATCTCATGAACATATCTCCGTTGCCTTCACATCCTCCAAGGGTCTCAGCAGGTGTGCTTTTCTAACACCTAACTCTTGAGTTTGTGCTGCCTATCTCCTGACAATCTTTCCTAGTAGCATTGCTCCTTGCGAATCAGCCTTAGTTCATAATTTCTTGGTAAAACCTGTCTGTTCCTTTGTTCCAGCCCCCAAGCTCCCAGTGCACCATGCTCGTCTGAACCAAATCCGCTATTTCTTCTTTAGTACCCCAGTTCCTGTAAGTCTTATTTGCCCTGGGACTCCTGTTCACTCAGTATCTGCAACTGGTTTGTACAAGGCCCCTGATTACTGTACAGTAAAATCAGAATCTGCAGTTGCTCATGCTACACATCATCATTTTGCACTTCATTCCCACTAATATGAAATTTTCCAACCCATTAACCCATCCAGTCCCAACCGGTTTTTACCCAGCCTACCCCAGGTCCCGACTGATTTTCGACTTTTTGTTTTTTGGCTGAAACCTTCACTTTTGGTGAGAAACATCGAAAATTCATAGAGAAATCGCGATCCTGAAGTAAAAAATGTTGATACAGGTGTCACTCAACCTTACGTTTTCTTTCTTTTTCAGGGTACCTGGCTAAAGAAAAAAAACTATGGAAGGGTTAACTAATTCAAATTATGTATTTATCTCATTTATTTGGTACGAATTTATGTGTAGTACAAGTCTATATTGGTTTTCACACAATAATATAGGCATTAATAAGCATTGTTCACTCGCCCAAAACCACAGTATATGGCACCTTCCTTTATGACATTACCACCTCATCACTTCGGTTTGTTTCTACCTCTAGCTTCATTGTTTCTTTGTCCTCCACCTCAGGAATCACTTTCACCATGAATTTCATCATTGGAGAGACTGTGGGGCAACGTACCTTTACTGGCTAGGTTACTGCTAACAGGTGAATTGCCCAGTGTAGGGGGGGGAGCAAGGGGAAGGGGGGATTAGGTGGGGCCAGGCAGTATCCCCGCTTGACAGCAGGTAGAGGAAGGTCCCCCACATATGCCTACCAAAAATCACCCGCGAATGTTGAAAAATGTGCAAACAATGGGCCTTGCAATTGTGTGACGTACGATGCACGTCGTTGGATCTGTCCGCGGAAAAAAGTAGCAACGTGCATCGTACGTTGGTGGGACTCGGCGGGTTAATGTGACATTCTATCTGCCTACTGACAATCTTTCTATCATGTCAGACAACATACGCATGTCGGATTTTCTTAGTATGAGTGATTTTGTTATGGACCAGTTTTCTTCAGCCTTTAACCGTTCATGGGTACATCCAATCTTTGTGTTTCCCCTGGTGGTAATTTCTCTTAGTGAATTTTTTGTTACTATATGTATACTTTGCTGTTGTGTTAAGCGAATGGATAAAAGACTGCACGAGATCCACAATGCGACAGGATTAGTGCAGAAACCGTGAGATTTGGAAACTAACAGTTCTTAGTGACAGTCAGTGTGACTGCTGAAGATCATGTAGCCTGGTATATTGATGAATGTAATTTATCATATTTTACCGTTGTTCACCACTGCTGCCAATATCAATGAGCGTCACCGTAGACAGACGCAGAGAGATAGGGAGGTAGGTTGTAGATTGTCGAAGCCCCAGCAATATAAAGTTGTGAGGGGTCCGTCGTATGACTCGAACTTGCCGCTGCTTAGTAAAATGATGTGTCGTCGACTAAAGCGGATAGGTATGTCTCTCTCTCTTTTCACCTTCCCCCATTGTGTATCATAAGCGAGGTGAATAGGTTACGTAGTTTATTGTACGCAGTTATATCGAAGTGTGATTGACAGCGTAAAGCAGCGTGATGGCAAAACCTCCTAGCTGACTCTATCTCCTGCCTTCTGCCCTGGATCGAATTCTCAGGCTCTCCATGTGTTTGAATACGTCATGAAATTCTTGGTCGTCTGGACTACAAAGAGACTGTTTGAGATACATCATGTGTTAAGACATTCTTGATGGTCTGGGACAGCAAGATTGTGGATATACGTTGCTGACTGACATAAGCTGTGTATGGCTTCAGCAGACACTACATCTTGCACATTGTGATATTAGATATATACTAGTGCCTATATAATGCCTACAGGTACTGAAGGAAAGATAACTGTAAATAAGTAATAAAGCAAATCAGAATAGTAAATGAAAGATTAAGTAATATGATGATAAAGGGATATCAAATGAACCAGTTGTAGGTGAAAATAGTTGCAAAGGAAATAAAGGTAAATATTTGTACTTATATAGACATAAACACTGAACTGTGAATGAATAACGTAAAGAACAATGAAGCAAATATCAGAAAAAAATAAATGTGTGGACGGTTTTTAATGACTAAGAGAAATCACTCTCAAAGACAGTTCCTGTGAAATTAATTATAGTGTACTCAACCGCTGTATGTTCATTATTCCATGTATCATTTTAGTTTTCAATACTAACCCCATTTAATGAACTTGAACTGTGAACTTGTGAAGAATAACAGACTATGTAATCCTACAGTTACTATATTTATCACATGCTCCATGCATTGTTCTTTAATTACTTATTACATTAATGCATTAATTACCTTCTAATTTTACACCCAGTAATAGTTGTAACTTTTCACTAAATTTTAACATGACCATGTACTGTAAATATATTTCCTTCCTTGTTGGATCCAACTGCTTGAATTACAGCATTCTGCCCCTTTCACCATTATATTTCCATGTAGTCAGAAGTTAACTATATTATCTATCCAATTACACTCTAACCATACTACTGATTCATAGCTCCACCCACAGTATACCTAAACTACTTATATATAATATATATAATCCACCACATTGTGTCAGGAGACAATTTTTCCATAGCAGAAGGGAAAATTGTAACCACTTGTAAACCAGTAGTGTGTTCTCAGCAGGGAGTATGTGACCTAATTCCCTTACCTAAGGTCTGGTCTAGTTCTACCTACACAGTCTTTTTCTAGAGAGAGAGAGATAGGCGTGGGCTGGTTTGCAGGCCAGAGACAAGGGAGAGGTGGTGGAGGCAAAACCTGTGCTGTACTAGTGTAAATACATATCCTCAATAACACCCAGGACTTTGGATTAACCTACAATCAACGAGAGGGGGACTAACATTTTGGGCGCTCATGGATTTAGAGAAAGCATATGATAGAACTGATAGGGAGGCTTTGTGGACTGTTTTGACATTGTATGTCCTTGATGGCAGGTTGTTAAAAGGAGTGAAAAGTTTTTATATAAATAGCAAAGCGTGTGTAAGAGTGGGAAATACACTGAGTGATTGGTTTCCCAAGAGAGTGGGGCTGCTGCAGGGATGTGTGATGTCACCTTGGTTGTTTAATACTCATATGGATGGTGTTGTAAGGGAGGTGAATGTGAGAGTGTTAGGTGGAGCTTTGAGTCTGGTGAATGCTGACGGTAGAGAGGGGAATCTGAATCAGCTGCTGATTGTGGATGATACTGCACTGGTGGTTGATTCGGAGGAGAGACTGAGACAATTGGTAGAGTAGTTTGGAAGGGTGTGTGAAAGACGGAAATTGAGAGCAAATGAGAATAAGAGTAAAGTGATACAGTGTATGAGGTTGACAGACGATAGGAAGATGAATGTAGTTCTGAACGCAGAGTTGCTTGAGGAGGAAGAGTGTTACGTACTTAGGGTCACAAGTTGCTGTGGATGGAAGAATAGATGCAGAGGTGAAGTTTAGAATGAATGAAGTAGGAAAGGTGCTGGGTGTGAAAAAAGTGTTTAGATGATGTTCGCTTAGACTGGATGTAAAGAGAAGGCTGTCTGAAGGTGTAATGGTGCCGACTGCATTGTATGGGACTGAAACATGGAATATGGGTGTAGCTGAGAGGAAGATGAGGTGTCTGAGGAGTGCATATGGAATGATACATATGGACTGAGTGAGAAATGAAGATGTGCGAAGGAGAAATGAAGTTATGTGGGAGATGACTGATCGAGCTAAGCAGAGAATGTTGTGATGGTTTGGGCATATGGAGAGAATGGACAAAGAGTGATTGGTGAAAAAGATAACTAGATCTGATGTGAGAGGTGCAAGGCTGAGAGGAAGACCACAAATAGGGGAGATGGACAATGTGAAAAGAGCGTTAGATGTGAAAGGGATGTCTGTAGAGAAAGGAAGAGTCGCTGCGTGTGACAGGGATGACTGGAGAGAAATTGTGAATAAATAAATGATGACGCAGCCCCGAAGGGATATTTTCCCACATTTGGTCTGATCAGGTCAGATGCCAGTAAAGGGATGGGTCCATTATGATGTGGCAGGGGAAAATCAGCTCTGCTGTAGGGTCCTGCTGTGGATGTTGCTAAATGCACTGCACAGTTGACCCTCGTGTGGTGTGGTGCTATGAGCATCTGTCCGTTCTCCCCTTTGGGCTACGATACGAGTAAATGTGTGAGTGTGGATGAGTAAACTGGGAGTGTGTCGTCCTCTCTCAGCCTCCCCGCTTTCTCTGGGGGAAGCAGCCCAGGTATATACATAGACAGACTGTTTACAAACCGCTTGAACAACTTGCATTATTCTTACTGTTACTAACAATCTCAGTCTCATATTATTGTTCCTCCTCTCTTGTTACTTTTACGGTATATGTTTGTTTCTTGCTTCTTTATACTCCCTCCAAACTCTTCCACTATACCTTCTTTTGTACTTTGTTCCACACTCTGTTCCTGGATTAGAGTGCCTCCCTACACTTTTATTAAACCAATCTTTCCTTTTTTTTTTTATTTAGAGTTTTGGGACATGGTTACTGAATCCTTCCCTGTACAGTTCATTTCATATACCTCATGGATATTTTTCTCCCTTCTCCATT
>JAGKTI010000299.1:6689-55969 GCA_018397915.1 Birgus latro
ATGATGATGATGATGATGAGAGAGAGAGAGAGAGAGAGAGAGAGAGAGAGAGAGAGAGAGAGAGAGAGAGAGCAGTAAAATGGGGGGTATAAAAACACTAATTGGGCAAGCCACATCCAGGTCATTATTCTTCCCTTAACCCTTCACAGCAGATTGGTTCAGCCTTGCATGTACAAACCTTCTCCTGGAATAATATATAATTCTTCTCCTTGAATAATTTGTAAATGTTCTGGAATAAAATCATCAGGAGTTAAATAGAAGAGAATGACTAAAACATGTACAGGTGTCAAGATCAAACTTTCCTCCTTAAATAAAATAATCAGGACTTCAGTAGAATAAATACCTTGTTAAACCACATAAAGGAATTCAATACCAAACTCTTCTCTTTGAATAAAATAATCAGGAGTTATATGCAGTGATAGAGAAGAATTGTTACGGTCAAACTTTTCTCCTTGAATAAACTAATCAAAGCCAGACACTGCCACAAGAATTACTGTTATTGTTAACACTTTAATTAGAAACAGCTTCTTTGTCGAGTAAATTGCTGGCAGATAACCATAAGGGCATATCAGAATTAAACCATGGCCTTACAACAGAGATTTTGTAGACACGGTGCAAACTTTCTCCTTGAATAAAACCGTCAGGAAGTAACCATAGCATCAGGTTTAGTACAGTAGATGTCAAAGAATGGATTTTCCCCTTATATTTACAGTAGGTGTCAAAGAGTGGATGATTTTTTTCCCCAATATTTACAGTAGGTGTCAAAGATTGGATTTTTCCCCTACATTTTTAGAAGATATAAAAGAATGGATGATTTTTTCTGTCTACAATTGTCTTGTAAATCAAAGAACTTGATTTTTAAATAGTATAATATATCTTTCCTCCTGAATCAAATTTTCAGAATTAAATTGGAGCTAAATCTGCAGTGGTGGGTTGGGGGGGGGAGGGAAGAATGCACCTGGATGTGGTTATATTAAATGTTACACCTGGAAGATGTTTAAGTAATATATAAGTAGTGTTTAAGTAATATATAAGTAATGGTTATACAGTCAGAGCCATATTATTACAACAGAGTGTGTGAGAGAGTAAGCACAACCATAATACTTGTAAATTATAAATGTAATTAGCCTGCATCCCACATAACATTACAGTCCACAGCATACAGGAGGGTGAGGCAAGTTATACCTCATTACTGCAGTGCCTGTTGTTGATATAGTTAGCCTGCATCCCATCTCACAGTGTTGTTAGCAGTGGTACAGGGTCAGATGAGTTGACTACCACATATTTCAAACACATTATGGGTAGATTGTACAGGAAGGTCAGACATGTTCTCTCACTGTCATATTTGTGGGACACCTGTATATTTGAACTGTGATTAGCCTGCATCCCACACTGCAGAGTGGCTAGCAATAGTACAGGAAGGACAGGTGTGTTGGATCACCCTCACCTGCCTCACAAACTGGTACATGAATTGGTCCTTCTCCATAACATAGCACTCTTTCTCCCTAACATAGCACCCTCTGTTGTAATAATATGGCCATAAGTCCTTTTATAAGTGTGGGATGTGTGTAGGAAAGACACTGGTGGTGGTGACACACCTTTGAGATGTGTGGGTGAGGCAGGAAGAACCACACACAAAACCCAACATGAATCACAAACAGCATAATAGGAGAAAAGGTATTATTGCATCAAGTTATTAGACAGACTAAGCCACTGTGAGACATATACTTGTGTATCGTGACAAAGGGATGGGAAAAGAAGTGTGGATGATGATGATTTAAACCAATATCATGCAGTCCATTAGCACCCCCTTCAGAAGCATAGTGGCCGAGGCAGAGTGGCCATTGGTACATAAAACATTGATCTTGGTTATCCTGATCTGTGGATAAAGTTGTACCTGTAATATTTTTGGACCTCCCTGTATGATGTGGGAAAAGGTTTGATAAATATGGAATGAATCCCCCACTATAAAAAAAATCATAATAATAATCTGAAGTTATAAAAAAAAAGTTGCAATATTTTGGAAAGTTTCCCCGTCCCATGGGAAAATTTTTAAAAATCTGGACTGCATCTCCTGTGTATATATATGTAAATTTTTTGATATTTTGGAAAGCCTCCCTGACTTATAAAAGGACTGACAAAGTTTATATATAAGCAATGTGTATATAATTGCTTAGTGTCTGTAGTCATAATCGGATTTATGATCAATTTCCTGCCGTAGCTGCGTTTTTTTTTCCAGGCCAGACAAGGAGAAGAGAAAGCAGGGAGAGAAGAGAGAGCAGCATTTACCCCCATGTGTCCTAGTTACGAGAGGAAATTGATCTTACATCTGTTTATAAATCCATCGTAAGATTTATAACCCTTATCATCATCATAGTTTTTAGTTACTGATAGCCAGAAAATTCATCCTTGTTTGTGTCAAAGAAACGTATGATTGATTTAGACCATCGGGTTCAAAATTCAAAATAGAGATGGCAATTTTACAGCAAGCTAAAGTGAATAGATCATAGTTACACAGACCATTAATTCAGAAGCTTGTACACATCAAAGATTACATGAAATTCAGTCTTGTGTACGTGAAGTTTAGTCTCGTATGTCAAAGTTTACATGAAATTCAGTTATGTGTACATCAGACATGAAATTCACTTGTGTACATCAGTACTTAAGTGAAATTCAGTCATGTATGCAAGATTCAGTCTAGTGTATGCAAAATTCAATCATGTATGCAGAACTCAGTTGTGTGCGTAAAATTCAGTCATGTACATCAAAGCTTACATGTATGGTTGGTGTGGTGTTGTGGCCGTGAGGGTGAAGGGGTTAAGGGTTATAAGTCATGCGTAAACATCACACAAGGTGTTAGAAGGTTTATTGTTATTATTTTACTGCTCTGAGTGCATGGTGAGTGTAAGCTGAATAAAGAGAGAGAGTGGAATTTCGAGAGAGAGAGAGAGAGAGTCAAGAAAATGTATAAATACCTCTCTCCATCATCATCATCATCCTGACTTTGGGGCATTAGTTGTTTATTTGAATGTGGTTGACCTCAGGCTGAAGTTGCCCTCATCCTGCAGTGCACCATTTACCTCTTAGGGGACAGGGAGAGAGAGTTGAGGGACATTTGTATAGCCAGGCAGGTCCACTGGTATATCAGTGCCACCACATGAAGGCTTCCATCCAGCAGCATCTAAAGCCAAAGAAAGGGTGAGGTAAGATACGAACACAGAGTAAGGAAAGATAAAGGTGAAAAAATATAGCCAACACTGCACAACACAGAGATGTTTTCCATTCTTCTCTCTTAGTTTGTGATTTCTTGTTTTCATAGTAACTTATCCTGTTTTTTTTTAAAGCTGTTTCCCATACAATATATATTTGTATCTTTTTCTAACTGTAGTGCCATATGGTCTTAGCTCCCTGGCACTAGATTTAATTATTCCCATTCCTCCTCAACAACTCAGGATGGTTGGAAAAATGGCCAATACAGACTATCACACACACGATTATACAGTATATAGTTGGTTAACATGTGAGGGAGGTAGCCAATCCTACAAGATGAATATTAAATTGTGGTTGCTTGAAATATGGAGATAAGGTAGGAATGAGTCTCCTTGGTTACTAGACAAATCAACCCTCCAATCTAACTACACCTGGCCATCATCTGAGTTCAAAGGTGTTAGGGATACTTGACAGGTTAAACACACTATATCATCATTGTCTTCAGTGAAATATGACACAAAAATAGTTAAACAATTCTAGCCGTCTGTTATCTGTTCTACAAAAGACCTAACTGCCTTGAAAGGTCAATTTTTACAACCATCATCATCGTCGTCTTTGTTGTTGTCATTGTCGTCATAGCTGTCGTCATCATCATCATCAATCACTGTCATCATCATTACCATCATAGTCACTATCATCATCAGTCACTATCATCATCATCATCAGTCACTATCATCATCATCATCAGTCACTATCATAATCATCATCATCATCAATCACTATCATCATCACATCATCATTAATCACCATTATCATCATCATCATCATCATCATCTAAACCCCAATTTCCACCTAAGGATTGAGGGAGGATCCAGAAACAGGGTAAGGGAAAAAAATAGATTAACAGCATGGTCAGTCAAATGGGCCACACACTCATTCACACACTATTCAAGCCCCTGGAATCCTGACTTATAATACAAATGAGTCTTCTTGGTTACTAGTCATGTATGGAGGAGGTTAGAGATTGCAGAAATTAGTCTTCTTGGTTACTAGTCATTTTTAAGAGGGGTTAGGGAGGTAAGGAATGAGTCTCCTTGGTTACTAGTGTGGAGGGGTTAGAGAGCATAACTGGTGGATCAGTTGGTATATTGTAATGCCATGTGTAATTGGCAAAGTCCTGTTATATAGAGTTCATTGAGCATTGGTTGTGTGGTGGAAAGGACTTCTTGGTTACTAGTCATGTCTAGCTTTCCCAACATCTAAGCTGAAAGGGGTTTGGGATCTCCTTGGTTACTAGTCATATCTATCTATTTTGCCAATCAGCTTAGTTAAAGGAGTCAGGGATCTCCTAGGTTACTAGTTGGATGTCATGCTGTACTCAGCCATCCACTATCTAAAGAGGTTGGGGAATATGTCAAGCCAGAACCAGTGCACACTATACGTACAAACACCTCCTGCAACCAGTTTTTCACCTAAAGGAACTGGCCCACTCACATAGCTTGAATCGTAAGTACTGGTTGCTTAGGAGTCATAGTTGAGGTTGGAATGAGTCTCCTTGGTTACTAGTCCTATTGACTCTCCGGTCTACACTTGGCCATCAACAGAGCTGAAAGAGGTTAGGAAATGTGTTAGGAGAGAATAAATGCTCTGTCGGCAGTTTGGTGTTATGAGTCTCCTTGGTTACTAGTCTTAGCACCTGTAGCAGTTTTTAAGCCATAGGAGTGCCATTTAGCCAGTCTGATGCCATGAATCTCCTTGGTTACTAATCATCATTTGTTTAGTCTGGCCACACTTGAAAGGGGAGATCTGTCAGGGTAGGAAAAATTAAGCAGTTTTTATCCCGTTTTGCCCAATTTGGTATCATCGGAATCTCCTTGGTTAGTAGTCTTAACTGTTCATTCTAGCAACAGACAAAACTGGGCCAATGAGCAAGTTTATAATTACCTAAGAAGGATTATACATTTAGTAAAGGAGCTGATTAGGATTTCAACCATTCCTGTTCATGCGCTGTCTGCTTAGTGGACTAAAAAACGTCTCGGAAACTGCAAGACTAAAACACCATGTCATTAGGTACAAGGTGGTAAAAGTAGTAGCTTGTATTGCAGCTTGAGCCACCCCATTGCAGTTATGTACTTTTGATAATCTTGCTTCCTTCAGACAGTGTTATTCAGCATGGGAGGGACTTTTCAGATTGGATGGGTTATAGACAGCCTTTGTTAATCTGTTCAGTAGGGGGGAAAGTGCATGGAAGTTGCTATGAGAGATATTGACATGGAGAGGTTACATGCAGCCTTCATTAATTCATTCCTGTTCCTCAAAATGGTGGTATTCAGCATGGGAGAGACTTTTTAAAACTGGAGGTGTTAGAGATGGTATTAGTTCATCTGTTCAGAATATTGTATTGGCCTGTGTAATTGGCAAAGTCCTGTTACGTGGAGTTCAGTGAGCCTTGGTTGTGTGGTAGAAGTGTCTCCTTGACTACTAGTCATGTCTAGCTTTACTTTGCCAACATCTAGCCTAATGTCTGGCTTTTGCTGTCACCTAAGCTGAAAGGGGTTAGGGATCTGTCAGGATAACAAATACTCTCTAGGCAGTTTATCACCCTAGGAAGACCCCTACAGCTATTTTATCATGTGAGGGAACTGGTCAACTCCCACAGGGTTTAAGTACCCTACTGGTTACTGGAATATTGGTGTATGAGTCTCCTTGGTTACTAGTCTTGGCACCTGTAGGCATTTTAATCACCCAGGGAGTCCCCATTAGCCATTGTTATTTGAGTCTCCGTGGTTACAAGTCTAATCACTTGTCCAATCTGGCCACACTTGAAAGGGGAAATCAGTCAGGCTAAAAGAAAATAGACCTGAGGTGATTCAGGAGTAAGCCTTATCTAGCCTGGTGTTCTATGAATCTCTTTGGTTACTTGTTAACTCTGCATTCTAGCTACACTTAGAGATCTGTCAGGCCAAAAAAAAAAAAATTAATCACAGGGAGCCCCTTTCAGCCAGTTTTTCTTCTGAAACTCCATGGTTACTAGTCTTAACTGTTCATTCAAGGTACACGTGAGAGAGATGTCAGGGGAAAAAAAAATCAGGAGTCCCATTTATCCTGTTTGGTGCCATCTGAATCTCCTTAGTTACTAGTCATAACTGTCTGTTTACATTGACAGAATTAGGCCGATAAGCTTATAATCTCCTTAGAAAGATTATACAAATAGTAAAAGAGTTGATTAGGACTTTAACCCTTCCTGTTCTTGCACTGTCTCCTTAGTGGAATATAAATGTCTTGGAAACAGCAAGACTAAAACACACTGTCATTAGGTACAAGGTGGTAAACAGTACAAAGACCTGTAGATTTATTAGTAGCTTGTATTGCAGTTTGAAGCACCTCACAGCAGTTATGTACTTTTGATATTCTTGGTTCCTTCAGCGTTAGTCAGCATGGGAGGGACTTTTTAAATTGGAGGGGTTGGGGACATCATTCATTAATCTGTTCAGTAGGGAAGACAGTGCATGGAAGTTGCTAGGAGAGACATTGACAGAGAGAGATTACATGCAGCCTTCATTAATTCATTCCACTTCAATAACATGATGGTATTCAGCATAGGAGAAACTTTTTAAAACTGGAGAGGTTATAGACAGCCTTCATTAACCTGTTAACTAGGGCAGAAAGTGAATAACTGGTACTTGGAGAGACTGAACTGGAGGGATTAGAGACAGCCTTCATTAATTCATTCTTGTTCCCTTAAAATGATGTTATTCATCATGGGAGAAAGGTTTTGATCTGGAGGGGCTAGAGACTATTAATTCATCTGTTCAGTAGGGGAGAAACTGATTGAAAGTTGGAAGGGGAGACTGACTTGGAGAGGTTACATACAGCCTTCATTAATTCATTCATGCTGGCTTTACATGGTGTTATTCAGTATGGCAAAGGCTTTTCACAGCTGCAGCCTTCATGAACCTGGTCTGTATGAGAGACCAAAGTGGAATAAAACCATTTGAAGCCAACAGCATTACACTTTACTAAGACATCACCACATTGAAGGGAAGGATTTTTGTGTATACTCGATGGGAAGTGGATCAGAATAGGAATATATATGAGCTTATGTGAATTTATGTCTGTGCAGCTGGAAGTGTATCAGAATAGGAATTATATGAGCTGCTTCATATCCTGTACTCACACTAAGTCAGAATTTGTATGTGATAGGAAGGGTATCTATAAGTGTAAGTACAAGATGTGAAGAAGCTCGTATATACACATTCAGGTACCCTTCCTATCACATACAAATTCTGATTGAAAGTGTGAGTATAAGATATGAAGAAGCTCGTATAATACTCTGATACACTTCCTACCACACACACACACACACACACAACACACACACAAATTCTGATTGCAAGTGTAAGTACAAAATATGAAAAAGCTCATATATTCACATTCTGTCAGAATTTGTGTTTGTGTGTGTGTGTGTGTGTGTGTGTGTGTGTGTGAGAGAGAGAGAGAGGAAGTGTATCAGAGTACTATACGAGTTTGTTCATATCTTGTACTTTCACTTTCAGTCTTTACTTTTCCCATTTATAATCATTACAGAATGATTCAGACAGGTTATAACTACACATTATATATTCTAAGAGTTTATTTCTGTATCTTCGTAGTTGGCAAATTGTAGTCTTTCTGCAGTGTATTTCCCTCCCCTCAGTGGCAGAATACAGTATTATAGCTCTGCATCCTTCCCATAGCACATCTTTATGATTAGCATGATATTTTAGGTTTAAACTCGTGTAAATGTCGTATTCTAGTCTTAATCACAAGTAACAGCTCAGCATTCTAGGTAGAGATCCAGTTTTAAGCTAAGTTAGGGTGAACAGACTATAGTTTGTCTATGCATTTTTTAATTGTAAACTCAGTCAGCTCTTCTTTTCCATTTTAAAACAGTACAGTTGCTGTGCCGTTATTCTCAGTATTCTCACAGAAGGTATGACCACTGGGGACTGTCTTCCTGTGTAGTGTATATTTTGCATTTTATTATTAGTAAAGTATCATTAAAGAATTTATATCATATACGTCTAGTTTCTGTGTCATTCTGTGTATCAATGCTGTGCTGTGTGAAGTTCGCCAAGTCCTGCCATTAGATAATCATATTGTTCATAAAGGCTCCAGCATCTTTGCATGTGTCAGCCTTGGTCACCTAATGGCGGCTCTCCATGCTGCTTGAGCTTTGGCAGCCTCCCTGTAAGGTTGTGTTAATTCACTGTGATATTTAACGTAGATGAGGCCCCTTGTCATCTGTGCCATGTTTACTGTGCCACTATATGCTATCATTTTTCTTTCATCCACATCCACTGTCTTCTACTTCCTCTCTGTCCCTCTTAATGTTTTTCTGCATCTGTCTTCTACTCTGGCTCCTTTACTGTTGCTTTACATCTTGTCATCTTCTCCCTCTCGGTTTCTCTACGTCTTCTGTTTTGTACTTCCTCTCTCTCTCTGTTTTCTGTCTTTTGCTCTTTTTCTATGTCTTTGGCCCTCTTCTCTCTGTCTCTTGCCGTTTTGCTCTGTCTTCTCTCTCTCTCTCATTATTCTAACTCCTGGGCAAGTGAAAATCCAAAGTACACTGATACAGTTTTATTGACAATCATTACATATAACAGTATTTGTACATGTACTAAAGTGCTCAATGTATGCAACTCTATGCAATGCCATATGGCATACAGGTGTAATACATATATATAAGTAATGTATTACCTGTGTTGTAGTCCTCTGAATGTAGTATCTGTAATAAAAGAGATATTATTTACCCTGTAATAAAAAGATATATTAATAAACCTGTAATAAAAAGGGAGTATTAATAAAAGAAAGGAAGCCTCATTCACACTGATGTGCAGGGGTGGGGGCCGTGGCCAGCTCCAGCTGCACCTCCATCAGGAGGTCTGGCCCAGTCACTCACCCCAGGCATCAGGGTGGAGCCCAGTGAGTGGAGGGTGTGGCGGCAGCAGCCACACACCCTCCCCTCACCAAGTCCACCACGGCACTGAGGGTGGTGGCGGTGGTAGAGGTATATGTATGGTGGGTTACACACATATACCACTACCACCACCACCACCACCAGCCCCTGATGGTGGTGGTGGTGCTGGTGGTGGGAGTGTGTTGTGTATGTATGTGTGTGGCAGAACTAAGTCTCCACACACATACATACATACATAACACACTCCCACCACCAGCACCACCACCACCATCAGGGGCTGGGGTGAGTGACTGAGTCAGATCACACCTGATGGAGGTGTGGGGGGGGGGGGGGAACCCACTGGAGCTGCCCAGGTGGGGGAAGGGAAAGGCGGTAAAGCTGGGAGGGAGAGAGAGAAGCGATGGGTTGGGGCCGAGATGGGGAAACAGATTGCCCCGCCGGCAAGCCAACCCCGTAAAATCCCGTTAGGGATTGGGTAATCTGAAACCTATCTAAACCCCTGCCCATCCCTCCCCTCCCCCCCTCCCAGCCCTTTCCCTTCCCCCACCACCCCTGCACATCATGGCTCATATTGCCAGTGGTTAAGGACACTCCCTACCACCTCCCCCTTGCTAGATTATTGGTACATATTAACACCTAAGTATTTCTAGATGTAATAGGCCAAATAAATCATTAGACAAGAGGTAGTAGTGACCACCTTAACCAGTGACAATACAAGCCACACATTCACACACACACAGAAGGAGAGAAAGAGGGAGGATAGAGAGAAGGTTGGTGGGCTGCCACTCCTGGGATGCCACAGCAGCCCACAGGTGGAGAGAGGGAGTGAAGGAAGAAGGAGGTAAGGATAAAGGATGGGGAAGGAGGGACAGACTGAGGGAAGGGACGACGTCAGCAGCCACCTGGAAAGAAAAGAGAAACTGTCAGTATAAATGCTGGAAAAGTGGAAGTGATTGTAAACCTGACAAAAATAAAGTCCTGTCTAGTTACCCCTGAAGCCTGTGTTATTTTCTGTGGATTCTTTCTATCCACTGATTTAATTCAGCTTTGGGGATACTTCTCAAACTGCAGGAGTTAGAGACACAGCCTTTATGACCACTATCAACATCCCCCTTGAGGTGTGTAATATCATTAGGTGGTATCAAGAATGCCACCTGATGACAAGTCTTTGTGTTGAAGGAGGCAATCAAGGTGCAACATGCTGAACAAAATGCTAAGGAAGTGTTAAGGCACCCACAAAGGCACTCAGAATATGACCTACTGTGCTATGATTACACTGGAGACATGGCTCACAGGAGATCTGGGAATGAGAAAGAGAGACGAGGGGAGAGAAGAATGAGATGGAGAGATGAGGGAGGAGAGAGATATGAGGGGAAGAGAGGAATGAAAGGGAGATGTGGGGAGAGAAGAATGAGAGGAAGAGATGAGGAAGGAGAGAAAGAGATAGAGGAGGGAAGAGAAGCATGAGAGAGAGACATGGGAAGAGAAGAATTATATGGGGAGATGAAGGAAGAGAAGAAAGATATGGAGGGATGAGGAACAAAAAGAAAGAGTAGAGAGATGAGGGTGTATATCATTAAAATATCTACCAACCTATCTACAACACCCACATTCACACGAAATTCTGACGTCATCATGGCCTGCTATATCCTTTTTATGCTAACCTGGTCTAATATTGCCTTCACTTCATCCTGAATGATTAGCTGTAAAAGACTAGCACTAGAAAATGATGCCAGTCACAAAGGAGTACAATGGCATGAATGCAGAGTTTGGTATTATCTGATTCTGTCCCTGACCTACGTAAAACAAATAAAAAAGAATGAAAATCAGGTCCAGGTTAAGATAAGAGAACTATGCTAATTCTCACTACCAATCCTATTCACTCATTTCTACCCATCCCACACGTTATTTCCCTCCTCACCTCTGAACCTGCACCTCACTGGCCTATGAGTACCTACAACACTCATCTCTGTAATATCGGTATACACTCTTCTTGGTATAGCCCACCTTCCACAGCCTAGCCTCTGCCTCCTACATTCTTGATGGGACAATACAGAGTTAGAAGATGGATAAGTGGTATCATGTCTGTATTATTTATAAAAGCTCCAACACGCTTGTATGCGTTGGCCTTGGTCACCTAATGGCAGCTGTCCATGCTGCTTGACTTCTGGCAGCCTCCCTATTCAGTACCTTATCCCTGAAACCACACTCTATGGCCTCCTCCCAGGTCTTTTTTGGTCTGCCTCTCACAACCCTACACCCAAAGCTCACACTCCTCACCTAACTGTCATCCTCCATGCCCTCAACATGCCCAAACCATTTCAACCTACCCATCCCCATCACAACAGCATGAATTAAAGTGATGTCCTGACTGAACAGCCTAGCCTAGGGTGCCTACACTCCTGATGGGGCAGATGATGGATGGACAACAGAAAGAATAAAAATGACATTCTCTGGCTGAAGGGGTTAATGGCTATCCCTATCTACTGTCATAAAATGTGATAACTAAACTATTATAAATCAGTACAGTATCCAATATCTGAACTCACGTAAGAAGCCAAAGGCACCTAAGATGGTGCTCAGCCTTTTTAGCACAACACAGCTTCATTACACAAACAGACGTGAGGGGAATTTTATGTTCAAACATCCTTGGCAGGCTGTACTCGGCCTTTATTAACTCTACCTATAAATAAAACTGTACTTTAGAGCACTGGAGAAGGACACTTGCTCATGGAGTATGAATAAAATCATGCAGTTCTGATGCCTGGTTATACAAACATCCCTGTTATTCCCTCTCACTCCTTGTAAACAGAGGTGGTGGACAGCTGGTGTGGGACAATTTCAGCCTTTAGTCCACATGGTTCATGTTAAGATATCCCTGGGGCCACTAGAGCAACAGTGATATTACTTATTAAAATGTAAGCATCAGTGCCTCTAACACAATCAGTAATGCAGTACTTGTCACCTGGAGGAGGCCTTGGGTGGCATTTCCTTACTGCTTTATTTTTGGATATGGTTGGCTAATATCATTTTGTATATTATTTATGCAGAGTATGGTGATATTAGAATGATTTAAGTAACACGAGAGGATGGCAAGGCGTAATAAGCAAAATAAATAGCTTAGGGAGAGGTGTTAGGGAACTTCATCCAGAGTATGGTGATATTAAAATGATGTAAGTAACTGAGAAGGGGATGGCAAGGTGTAATAAGCAAAATAAAAAGCTTAGGGAGAGGTGTTTGGGAGCTTCAAGAATATCAGCTCCAACATACACTGCCAATGGGTGTAATGTGACTGGCTGAGCACCCCTAGTGTAAGTAATCCTATTGTATGTAATCCTATCCTAATTTAATCTTATTCTTATGTTCTTCACCTGTACTTAGCAATGCAAAAAACAACAGACAGTAATGCTATAAATAATACAAATTAATAAGTTGCTTCCACAGTGTCTGCCATTTGTTACAATGCTGACTAAGAAACCCTTCACTCCTGCATCTATGCTTGAAGTGATGATGGTGATGATGCACAAACCATGAATATAACCAATATCAGGACAGTTACCATGAATTCTCAGTGACTTTCATCTCCCTCCAATGCAGCTTTGTATACTGGTGAGGCCTAGAATCATCAGCATGAGTTATCAGAATAATAACCACGGAATCTTTTCTAAGCTGCATACACTCAAGTCTACCACATCAGTCAGCACAAAAACCATTACCATAAGAATTGTTTACAAGGTTACTATGAAATCCTTAATTATGTTTCTTAGCTCACCAATGGACCATATTATCTGGGGGATGAATAGATAGATGAACAGATAGATATATAAATAAAACAGACAGTGGAAGCAACCCTTAACCCAATGACTCTGGATGACATTCTTTTTCACTCATTCCTGCCATTAAGAGAGGATTTCATTTATGGCCTGTGGTATAAAGGGCTCTATCAAGGATGTATCTAAGGCCTGTGGTAGTGTAGGGCTCTATCAAGGCTGTATCTAAGGCCTGTGGTTTATAGGGCTCTATCAAGGCTGTATCTAACTACTGTATATATGATGAAACTGGGTTATTCTCACTACCTGAGGTGTAATCTGTGGTAGTGTGAAATCCCAGCCTTTATTATGGGGTCAAAATGAATCTCCTTGGTTGCTAATCAAAAAGTAGGCCAGAGAAAGCAGGAATAAAATGAGAGAGATGTAACCAGACTCACTGGGCTACAACTTAATATCAATACAAAATGAATAGGGTCTTACCTCCTGTATGTCACATGAACACTGCATAGACATGAGCTGTAACGTGAGCACATAGTACAGTACATATTAACCCCTCAACAACACCACTACAATAATAATAACAATAATAATAATAATAATAATAATAATAATAATAATAATGAATTTAACCAGTGATCAATGAGGGTAGTTGTTAGGGGGTTACAAAAAGTACACAGATAAAATGGAACATATTAAACACTCAGTCCTCATTATAAGAAGGGAATATGTTGAAATTATAACTCTGAGCATATAACTGACTAGATATTGTAAACTGGGGGTTGGTGGGAGGGGGAGGGGGTAGTGGAAGAGGGGAAGGGAAGGCAACAGACCAAGACACTTTATCCACACAACTGGTAGTCAACATTGTAAGTCAGGGATATGGTGTGAAATATCAGGAATTTTCACATATACCTGGCAGGGTAACTTTTGGGAAACTGTCAAATTGGCTTTCAAAGTCCCTATAGATTTTAAAAAGGCAATATTTCTCTCTGTTAACCTTGACTTAAATCCAAAAATATATGAAAAAACAGGGGTGTTCCAATATATCAAAATTTTCCACACACTTGGTATTCAAAATCTGGGATACTCTGGCCAATAAATTTAAAGGTTCCAATGGTATTTTTTCTGTGGCCATTTTCCTATACGTTACTGTGGACTTCTGGGCCAAAAAAATGCTAATATTGTGCTTTATAATGAGGACTGGTTTTATTGCTGCAGGCTAAATGATGTGAATTATCAGTATATAGTGTTAGGAGGAGCACGAGTCAGGATTCTAGGGCTTTGAATGGTGTGTGTGTGTGTGTGTGTGAGTGTGTGTGTGAGTGAGTGTGTGTGTGAGTGAGTGAGTGAGTGAGTGAGTGAGTGAGTGAGTGAGTGAGTGAGTGAGTGTATGAGTGAGTGAGTGAGTGAGTGTATGAGTGAGTGAGTGAGTTATTAAGTTATTTTTCTTGCTCTCTGGATCCTACCTCACCCATCCTTAGTGGTAAATGGGGTGTGAACGATGATGATGGAAACAAACACAGACCATATCCATGTCTGTACCGAGGGGAGTACTAAAAAGGAGGGCCTTCATGTGGTGGCACTGATATAATTTGGTGGATCCACTGCCAGGTTATACAGATGTCCCTCAACTCTTATCCTCACAAAATGAAGATGGTGGACTGCAGGAGGAGGGTAACATCAGCCTGCAGTCCACTGGGTTTAGGTCCAGATAGGGGAGGCTGTTGGAGATCGAGCAGCATGTGACTAAGGCCATGTAAGCATACTGGGGCCTTCGTAAACAAAACGAATGAAGCCTGAGACCAGCAAAACAATATCCTGACAACACAAACATTAGCCTGCAGCACCAAAGAAATAACTAAATAAATCAGAATCGGTGTTATCTTGAGTCGACCCTGAAGCTGAAGTGAAGGGGAGGAAGTGTGTTGGTGAAGTGTAAACAGCTGAAGTGATGAGTGGGGGTGGTGGTGGCTGCTCCTGACACTGCCCACACTGCTTACACACCTGAAAAGATGAAACATGTGACATTAGACATAAATAAGGCAACAGAAAATGTTACAGAGATTATAAAGTTACCATGTGAAGGGGATGGAGAATGAGAGACTGACTAGAAGAGTATAAGTGAGGTGCAGACTGAGGATGAGATGGAGGGATGGGGAGGAAAAGATACAGAATGAGAGAGTGACTAGGAGAGCATATGTGGGTGAGGTGGAGACTGATGATGAGCTGGAGGGATGGGGTGGAGATGATGGAGAATGAGAAACTGACAAGAAGTGAGTGGGGTGGAGACTTAGAATTAATTGGATGGTGGACCCTAGGAAAACAGTAGCATCAGCCTGCAGTCCACTGGGTTCATGTTCCGATACACTATTCTAAATCCACAGTATCTATCTATCTATTTATCTATCCATCTATCTTTCTATAGCCAGATGCCTTAATCCTAGGGGTGGTCACAAACAAATCACCTCCACCCTGACCCCTGCCACTTGTCTGCCATCCCTCTAACTCACACCCCCTCTCTCATATATCTCTCAACTTTATCCTTCCACCTCATCCTTGGTCTCCCCCTCCCTCCTCCCCCCTCCACCTCGCTCACATACACTCCTTGTTAGTCTCTCACTCTCCATCCTCTCCACTTTATCCTTCCACCTCATCCTTGGTCTCCCCCTCCCTCTTCCCCCCTCCACCTCGCTCACATACACTCCTTGTTAGTCTCTCATTCTCCATCCTCTCCACTTTATCCTCCCACCTCATCCTTGGTCTCCCCCTCCCTCTTCCCCTCCTCCACCTTACTCACATACACTCCTAGTTAGTCGCTCACTCTCCATCCTTTCCATTCCATCCCACATCTCATCCTCGGTCTCCCCCTCCACCTCACTTGCATACACTCTCCAGAATCATACCTATCAATTTTCCATCAGTCTGTGGTGCACTTGTTATTGTTGTTGATCTTGTCAATACCAGCAACTCTACTATCTGAGCGGATGGTAGACTTCTCCTGGGTACGATTGTTTAGTCATCGTCGCTGTCACCATCATCATCATCAACCCATAGACTCCTGGAAAACAAAAGCAGCATTAATGTTTTGATTATTATTATCATTATCATCATCATCACCATCATTGTCATCATCATCATCATCATCACCATCATAGTCATCATCATCACTGCTCCTGTAATCTTCATCATCACTGTCACTGTCATCATCATCACTGCCACTGTCATTGTAATCATCATCATCATCACTCCAACTAACATCATCATAATCATCACTGTCACTGTCATCGTCATCACTATCACTGTCATCATCATCATCATCATCATCACCTTTCTTCCCACCTTAGGAGCTGGGTTCACATTCCAAACCTTTTTCAGCTCAGATGAAGGCCAAGTGTAGTCAGACTGGAGGGCTGAGCTGACTAGTAACCAAGGAGATTCATTCCTACCTTATACCCCCACCAAATTTCAATCACCTAGAACTAAGTACAGTATTCTGGCTATGGGATTGGCCAGTTCCCTCAGGTAAAAAAAAAAAAAAGTATTATATTTATTAACGATATATACGATCAGTAAGAGAAATGAATAACGTAAATGCTCAATCTTCCAGTAAGTTATTTCTGTATCACTTATTAAATATACATCAATTGCTATCTATCTATCTTTTATCTATCTACCTCCATCTATTTACAATCCATCTATTGCCAGATCCCTTAATCCTGTAAGGGGTGGCCACAAACAAATTGCCTCCATGTCGCCCTGTCCCCCGCCATTTCACTGCCCTGCTCCCAGCTCACGCCCCCCTCTCTCATATATACCAAACTACTTCATAATATATCCACTTACCCAACTATCTACTTATCTATCTGTTTACTCATCTATCTAGTCACCATCTTATCTATCTATCCATATACAGCCAGATACTTTCATCCCTGAAGGGATAGCCACAAATGCATTGTCTCCAAGTCACCCTGTCCTCGGCAATTCTGCTGCCCTTCCCCCAACTCACACCCCCCTGCTCATATACCTCTCCATCTCATCCTCAGTCTCTCTCTCCCTCTCCCTCCCTCCACCTCATTCGCAATCTCCTAGTTCGTCTCTCACTCTCCATTCCCCCAACTCACACTCCCTTCTCTCATATACCTCTCCACTCCATCCCTCCATCTCATTCTTTGCCTCCCTCTCCCTCTTCCCCCCTCCTCCTCACTCACATACTCGGAGAATATACTGTCCTAAAAATGCATCACTACAGCACTCACCTTGCCAGTAACTTAACGCCAAGTCCTGTCCACCATCAGGCTGCACACACACATTCTCATTTAATCTTGACAACAACAATTTCAGTGGCCAGCACCATCATCCTGAAAAAAATACATATATTAGATTACATAAAACACACACACATGCACACATAAATACATACATACATCTATCTATCTACAGCCCGACGCCCTAATCCCGCAAAGGGTGGCCGCAGACAAAACGCCTCCAAGTCGTTCTGTCACCCACCATTTGCCTACCCTCCCCTCCAGCTCACTCCCCCCTCCCTCATACCTCTCAACTTCATCCCTCCACCTCATTCTCAGCCTTCCCCTCCCTCTCCCTCCCTCCACCCCACCTGCATACACCCTCTTAGTCAGTCTTTCATTCCCCATTCTTTCCACATGTCCAAACCACCTCAGTGTACTTCTCCTAATCTTCTCAACCACATCCACATCCACTCCACAACGTTCCTTCACTTCTTCATTCATCAACCTGTCCCTCCATGTCACTCCACAAGCTCATCTCAAGTAACTCATTTCCACTGCTCTCACTCTTGACTTGTTACCCTCTAGCAAGGTCCATGCCTTGCTTCCATAGGTCAGGGTAGGGATCACAATACTATCATGCAGTGACTTCTTGACTTCCATACTCACCTCCCTATTTCTCATCACTGCTTTCAATGAACCAACAACCTTCCTTCCCTGCTGTACCCTTTCAAGTATTTCATCCCCAAAACTTCCATCCTTACTCATCACAATGCCCAAGTACTTGAATGCACTCACATTCTCCATATCCTCACCATCCAACCTCACTGTGCATTCTGTGACTTCATTCCTCTCAAATACCATAACTCTACTCTTGTTCACATTGACTTTCAGATTCCTCTTCTTACACACTGTCCCAAATTCATTCACCAAGCCTTGCAACTCTCCTTCACCTTCACTCAACAATACTATATCATCAGCAAACAACAACACTGGAATCTTCCACATCTCGCCCTCATTCGAGCCACCCCCACATCCACTGCCCTACCTTGCACCTCCTTTACAGACCCATCCATGTATATATTAAACAGCCATGGAGACATCACACAACCCTGTTTCAGTCCCACTTTCAGATCAAAGAACTCACTTAGCTCACCATCCACTCGCGCAGTAGCCCTAACTCCTTCGTATATGCTCTTCACAGTACTCAACAATTTCCCCTCCACTCCATATATTCTCAATACCTTCCACATACCTTGCCTATCTATTCTGTCATAGGCTTTCTCCAAGTCCATGAAGGCAGCATACACTTTCTTTCCCTTCTCTAGATACTTCTCCACTAAACATCTTAGAACAAATATCTGATCTACACACCCTTTTCCCTTCCTAAATCCCCCTTGTTCTTCTCCAGCTAACTCCTCTGTTATATGCCTAACCCTATCAATAAGTATTCTACCATATATCTTTCCAGTCACACTAAGAAGGCAAATACCCCTATGGTTCCCACATACTTCTCTCTCCCCTTTTCCTTTATATAAAGGAACAATTATTCCTGATTTCCAGTCCTCTGGAACCCTTCCCTCTTCCCAAGCCAATCTACACAACTTCCATATCCATTCCACAGCAATCTCACCTCCATACTTCAGCATTTCACCACACACTCCATCAATTCCTGGGGCCTTTCCCATCTTGATTTTCTTCAATGCTTCCACTACTTCCGCCCTACTGATCTCTTCCTCCCTCCTCTCACCTCTTCTTCTCCCAGCCATTTCCCAACCACTTATACTTGCTCTGCTCTCACTCTCTACATTCAACAAATCCTCAAAATGCTCCTTCCATCTCCTCAATTTCTTTCTCTTCTCCACCAGCAATCTATTATTCCCATCTTTCGCTCCCCTACTATTTCCCCTTTCACACTGTCTTACTTTCTTTACCTCCTTCCAAAACAATTTCTTACTCTCCCTCCATTTTACACTCAGATTCCTCTCAAACTCCTCATCCACTTTCTTCTTACTCTCCTTCACCACATACAAATATGCTACACAGCCTACATACACACACATACATACCGGTACATACATACATTAGACTGCATGATACAACTGGGGGTGGGGCAGGGTTAGATTGGTGTTATTTGTGATAGAAAATAATCGTATCATACTGTATCGTTTATAAATGCTCCAACATGCTTCACTGCGTTGGCCTTGGTCACCTAATGGCGGCTCTCCATGCTGTTTGATCTCTTGCAGCCTCCCTGTTCGGACCCTTATCCCTGGCACCTCTCCACGCACCTCGATCTCTGGCAGCCTTCCTATTCATTCCCTCTCCATGCAGCTCAATCTCTGGCAGCCTCCCTATTCAGACCATTATCCCTGATGGCTATCCACACAGCTCGATCTATTGTAGCCACCCTATTCAGTGCCTTATCCCTGAGGTCACACTCTTATGACCTCATCCCAGGTCTTTCTTGGTCTGCCTCTCACAACCCTATCCCCCATGCTCACATTTCTCACATTCCGCACCCAATTGTCATCCTCCATCCTCTCAACATGCCCAAACCATTTAACACTAACTTGGCCTATAATTCTGCCCTTTTTGCAGCTTATTTCACATCCTTGTCATAGCACTTCTTCATGACTAGTGCAGTATTACTATAGTGTGTTATTACAACTCAGCAATCATGATGGGGAGAGGGTAATTTCAGGCCAGGTTGGACTAAAAAGGGCAGGAAACACATGTACTGACACCCACTGTGCCCCATTTAACACACACTGTTTGTTATAACAGTAGGAAGTCCAGTGACTTTCGTCGTGTCCGTTAAATCTGATATCCAGTCTATCAAGATCCGTTAAATCAAGGTTTTACTATATATATTAATCTATCTATCTATTGCCAGACGCCTCAATCCCGCACGGGGTGGCCACAAACAAATCGCCTCCATGTCACTCTGTCCCCTGCCATTTCACTACCATGCTCCAAACTCACACCCCCCTCTCTCATATACCTCTCCACTCCATCCCTCCATCTCATCCTAGGCCTCCCCCTCCCTCTCACCCACTCCACCTCACTCACATACACTCTCCTCGTCAGTCTTTCACTCTCTATCCTCTCCACATGCCCAAACCACCTTAACGTGATTCTCCTAACGCTTCCCATCACGTCCTCAACCACACCACAACGCTCCTTCACTTCCTCATTTGTTAGTCTGTCTCTCCATGTGACTCCACATGCTCCTCTCAAATACTGTAACTCATTTCCACTGCTCTCACTCTTGACTTTTGTCCTTCCAACAGGGTCCAAGCTTCACTTCCATATGTCAGAGTTGGTATCACAATACTGTCATGTAACAACTTTTTCACTTCCATGCTCCCCTCCCTGTTTCTCATCACTGCTTTCAACGAACCAGCAACCTTCCTTCCCTGCTGCACCCTTTTGAGCACTTCGCCCTCCAGACCTCCATCCTTACTCATCACAGTGCCCAAGTACTTAAATTCACCCACATTCTCCACATCCTTCCCATCCAATCACACTGTACATTCACTAGCTTCACTTCTCTCGAAGACCATCACTTTACTCTTCCCTACATTCACCTTTAGATTCCGTTTCTTACACACTCTCCCAAACTCATCTACCAAGCCTTGCAGCTCCCCTTCGTCTTCACTCAACAACACAGTATCATCTGCAAACAACAGTACAGGGAGTTTCCAAACACTGCCCTCTCCCACTAGGGCCGCTCCAACATCCACTGCCCGACCTTGTATCTCTTTTATAACCCCATCCATATACAGATTGAACAACCATGGAGACATGACACATCCTTGTTTCAATCCAACCTTCAAATGGAAAGATTCACTCAGTTTGCCATCCACACGCACTGCAGCCTTAGCACCCTCATACATACTCTTCACTGCCTTCAACAACTTCCCATCCACTCCATATATTCTTAATACCTTCCACAAACCTTGTCTATCCACCCTGTCATATGCTTTCTCCAGATCCATGAAGGCTGCATACAACTTCTTGCCCTTCTCTAGAAACTTTTCCACTAAGGATCTAAGAATGAATATCTGGTCTACACAACCTCTTCCCTTCCTAAAACCTCCTTGTTCTTCTCCAACTAATTCCTCAGTAATTTCCCTAACTCTGTCAATAAGTATCCTACCATATACTTTTCATATTACACTGAGAAGGCAAATGCCCCTATGATTACCACACACTGCTTTTTCCCCTTTTCTTTCGTACAGAGGAATAATTATACCTGACTTCCAATCTTCCGGGACTCTACCCTCCTCCCAAGCCAATCTGCACACCTTCCACATCCATTCTATTACTATCTCTCCCCCATGCTTCAGCATTTCACCACACACTCCATTAATTCCTGGGGCTTTCCCCATTTTAACTTTCTTCAATGCTTCCACCACTTCCATCCTGGTGAATTCTTCCTCTCTTCTCACAACCCTCCTTCTCCCTGCCATTCCCCAGCCACTTATACTTGTATTACTTTCATTCTCTATGTTCAACAGTTCATTAAAGTGTTCTCTCCATCGGTTTACTTTTTCTCACTTCTCCACTAGTAATCTACCATTTTTATCTTTAACACCCCCACTGACTTCACTGGCACCCTGTCTAGCTCTCTTTACCTCCTTCCAGAACATTTTCTTACATTCCCTCCACTTTACACTCAAATTCCTTCCAAATTCCTCATCCACTCTCTTCTTACTCTCTCTCTTACTAATCTTTTCACCTCTCCCCTCCTCACTACATATAACTCTCTCGTCCGTCTCTCAACTTCTTCGTCGCCCCTGTTCCTCATCCACTCATTATATGCTTTCTTCTTTTGTGCCACAGCCTCTCTCACCTCTTCAGTCCACCAAGCTGTTCCCTGAACCCCCTTTCGTCTTCTCTTCACCCCACACACCACCTCACATGCTGCACAGATTTCTTCTGTGAATACCTTGAACACACCTTCCACGTCCCCCATCTGCTCCAATCTATATTTACCCAATCACTCCTCCACTTCCCTTTTATATTCAGCCTTTATTCCATCCTCTTCTAACTTTTCTACCCTCCTTGTAACAAATACTTCCTCCTGTCCTTCCCTTCTTCTCTTCAAATTACAAGTGCTATCTGTTTTGTTTTATTGCCACACGTTACAGGTATGTGAGAGAGGGGATGTAAGTTGGGGGGAGGGCAGTAAAATGGCAGGGGACAGGGTGACATGGAGACGATTAGTTTGTAGCCACCCCTTATGGAATTGAGGTATCTGGCTATACACAGATATAGACAGATTGATAGAACTTCCCATACATTCTATACTTCTTTCTCCATAACTTGGCACAGATTGTCACCTTTCAGAGTACTTTTAAGCATATCAAAGCCAGAAAAGCATTTTTAAAAACCCTACTCAAAATACATTCTTGAAAACCATGAAAAACTGTAACCAAAAAATCCTAACTCAAAAAAAGAAAAAGAAAATGAAATTACAACCCACTAAGTACCCTAACAAAAAAAAGTTAAATTATAATCCCTCCAAAACAGCCTAACTCAAAAATCTTAAAAAAGTGAAATTAAACCACCCAAAAAATTGCCTCACTCAAATTATATTCTGGAAAACCATGAAATTATAATCTAAGTCAAAATACAGTATATTCCAATAAATCATACTTAACCTTATCTAAAACCACAGTATATAAATACTTGTTTTTATATGATGAGCCTTAAGGTAGGAATGAGTCTCCTTGGTTACTAGTCAAATTCATCCTTGAAACTAACTATGCTTAGCCACCAACTGAGCTGAGGCTAATATTTAAAAAGCAAGAATGAGTCTCCCTGGTTACTAGTCAAATTTATCCTTGAATCTAACTATGCTTGGCTACCAACTGGGATAGGCTAATATGGTATTTAAAAGGCAGCAATGAGTTCCTTGGTTAGTAGTCAATTTTACCACAGAATCTTACTGTTTAGCCATCATCTGAGTTACCGGACTACTACTTATAAGGTGGGAATGAGTCTCTTTGGTTACTAGTCAAACTTATCCTACAATCTATGCTTGGCCATTGAACTGAGGTATAACGCTAATATCTATATGGCAAGAATGAGTCTCCTTGGTTACTTGTCAAACATCCAAGAATCTAACTACTCCTGGCCATCACCTGGGCTAATTGGGGTTATGGTCCCCCGTCAAAATGATGTCGCAAACAAATAAAATGGCAGAAATGATGGCTGGTGACAAGATAAAAAAAAAATCAATCGCTTGTTTTATTACCTTACTGCACATATCTCCTCAATTAAACACAACAGATAAAACCACAACCATATACTTACTTAAAATTCCAATGGGTGTCACAAAAAACAGCAGGTCAAATAAAGAAAAAAGTCAAAAAGCAAATGAACTACTGTCGCAGCATCCACCCTCCAGCGTGATCTTCCTCATCTGAGTTTATTTCTTTAATCCAACATATTTTCCCCATGAGTCGTATAGAATTTTTTAATCTTCCTTTTATATAGTAATCCCAAATACCTGAAAAGTTAAAAATATATAGGTTTAAGGTAATTAGAGGCGAGTTTATTTATTAGGAGAGGATTTCTTGTTTCGGCAGCCATTGTGACATATGAATACTTCGAAGCGTAATATAAACAAATATTTTCTACTTGATATATGGGCTTTTCAGTTACCGAAAATTAATTAATATAAAAAAGGGAGAACATTAGAGTCTGTATTTGACCTTTCTTATTCGTAAATCGTTTGTGTAATTGCATGGAAGATAACATAAATAAAATTATGTATGTTTGCCCAACTCATTTTCATTTTCTCTGATAAATGCTTCAAAGAAAACATAAATCTGAAGGATAAACTCATCTATATTTTCTTTATTTACCTTGGCTGAGATTTTGGTTATCTTTAATCCATATCCTTCACCTCAGTGGCAGCAGAAGACAATATTATGGCTCTACATCCTTTCATTAGTATATATGCGTGACTAGCAACATATTCTAGGCTTAATATCCTGCCACAACTCACATAATGCCACTCAGGAATGTGTGAGCTGTTTCATCCACCCACTCGTACTTTCGTCTATCTGTCTCTCAATCCATCCATCCATCGAACCATCCATCTATCTTATTTATTCACCCATCCATCACCCATCTATCCATCCATCAATCCACCAGACACCAACCCATTCATAAATCCATCCATTCGTTCATCCAACAATCCTCTCTCTCTCTTTTTCTTGTAGGTGTATTCTTATGCAAATTAGACCCATTAAAACCTTGTATATGCTCTGTTTGTATATTTATTGGAGAGAGAGAGAGAGAGAGAGAGAGAGAGAGAGAGAGAGAGAGAGAGAGAGAGAGAGAGAGAGAGAGAGAGAGATTTCAGTACATATGCATCATACGGTAACAGTTCGGTTACTACTATTAAAACTACTATTATTGCTGCTACTACTACTACTACTACTATTACTATACTGCTGTTGCTCCTGCTACTACTACTATTACCACTACTACAATTATTACTATTATAGATCAGGTCAACACTCATGCAACCTGACTTTTTTAGACCAGTCATGAACAATAAAACTGCCTTTTCGAGAAGCAAGGTAATGTTTTTAAATCGTATATCTCAGTACGACCATGTATGCTGCTACTGCTACTGCTTCTGCTACTACTAATACTGTACTACTTCTGCCTCTCCTTTTACTACTACTAATACTACTACTACTACCTCTCCTCTTACTACTGCTACTGCTACTAGACCTACTACTATTACTATCAATATTATTTATTTCCCTGAGTTATAGGAAACCATTTAGCTTGCAAGTCACTGTAGTCACCTAAAGACTGCACTACACTGAGTGAGAGGATGATACCACCAGGAGGAGTTGGGTAATAAAGAGCACAGACACAGAGATTATTCTCATTTTCAAACATTTTTCAAGATGGAATAAAACAGGGCTTCTATATACCGGTATACAAGTACAGGTATATTGTAACATGTAGGACAATAAATACGCATAGAAACAGTTAAACAAATGGTTTCCTGGCACTGACGTACAGAGAGAGTGAGGTACAGTGTAAACCATCATCATCATCATCATCTGGACCTCCTTTCTCACCCTAGGACAGGTAGTGTGGAGGCAGAGACCGGAATTTTACACTTTCGTTCAACCCGAGAGAGTAAAAGCAACCACCATGTTAAACTCATTCTACGAACCCTACTCATCATTTCTTAGGTATAGGTCACTCTCTCCAGGGGTACAGAGGTCACGTGGGGGTCATTAATTACATTTTTAGCTGTATAATGTAAAGTATATCTACATAGCATACTACTCATAAACACTTTGTAGTAATGATCTTAGGCATTCCCTATGAATCTTACTTTATTCCTGAATATGCCTGCATCCCTTTTTATCCCTCTTTAAAAAAATACAAGTCTATTTATCTATCTATTGGCAGATGCCGTAACAAAAAAATTTCCTCCATGTCGCTCTGCTCCCAGCTCACCCCTCCCCCGTCTCTCATATACCTCGCCACTCCATCCCTCCATCTCATCCTTGGCATCCCCCTCCCTCTCCCCCCTCCCCCCACCACCTCACTCACATACACTCTTCTCGTCAGTCTCTCACTCTCCATCCTCTCCACATGGCCAAACCACCTCCATGTGTTTCTCCTAATGCTTCCTATCACACCACATCCACACCACAACGCTCCTTCACTTCCTCATTTGTCAGTCTGTCTCTCCATGTAACTCCACATGCTGCTCTCAAATAACTCATTTCCATTGCTCTCACTCTTGACTTCTGTCCCTCTAACAAGGTCCAAGTTTCACTTCCATATGTTAGAGTTGGTATCACAATACTGTCATGTAGTAACTTCTTCACTTCCATGATCACTTCCCTGTTTCTTATCACTGCACTCAAGGAACCAGCAACCTTTCTTCCTTGTTGTACCCTTTTAAGCACTTCACCCTCTAAACTTCCATCCTTACTCATCACACTACCCAAGTACTGAAATGCACTCACATTTTCCATTTCCTCCTCATCCAACCTCATTGTACATTCACTGACTTCACTTCTCTCAAAGTCCATCACTTTACTCTTCCCTACATTCACCTTTAGATTCCATTTCTTACACACTCTCCCAAACTCATCCACCAAGCCTTACAGCTCCCCTTCGTCTTCACTTAACAACACAGTATCATCTGCAAACAGCAGTACAGGGAGTTTCCAAACTCTGCCCTCTCCATATTTGGTCATGATTTACAATTTTGTATCATTTTTGGGTAATATTTCCTGTTTCATACCAAACCATCATAACTAATCTCAGTACAGTATATCTCCATTTAAAACACTTAGCAAGTTAAGCCACACTAGAACTGGCATTCTGCCACCTTAACATGGTTACCACCCAGCGTTGTAAGTGGTTTCCTGGCTTACACAAAACCATTTGGTTTGTCATTTAATGTGAAATCACTTGAAAAGGAAAGAAGGTGACAGGCAAGATGGGGGAAATAGGAAGAGAGGGAAAACAGTAAAAGAACGATAAAGGTGAAAGAAGTAGGCAGTACTACATCGAGTGATTGGATGATGGTCATCACCTTCCACCAAAAATGTACCACCCTGAACTAGCTGACTGTATCCAGATGACATCATTTGTAGTTTATTTTTGCCATCTGATTATTTTATTCAAGATCAGAAAAATCTCTTGTAATGACAGAGGGTTAGTTTTGTTTTCTGTAGTTTATGAAGGTTCCAACAAGGTTGCAATCAACCTTGGTCGCCTAATGGTGGCTTTCCATGCTGCATGAACTCTGCAGCCTTCCTATTCAGTCCCTTATCCATGAGGTCACACTCAAATGACCTCATCCAAGGTTGTTTTTGGTCTGCCTCTCGCATCCCTACCCCCAGCATTTGCACTTCTCACTTTCTGCACCCAACTGTCACCTCACATCCTCTCCACATGCCAAAAGCACCTCAATCTACCCCACCTCATCACAACACCAATACATTCTAGTCCCATCCTTTGTCTCAACTCAGTCATAAACTTGGTGCCCCCAGGCCTCGAATTCAAGGATGCACTACACATCTGCCTAATCATTGTCATTTCTGTACATTTGAGCTCACAAATATCCTCTTTCTTAGCTGCCCAGGTCTCACTGCCATACAGCATTATACTCTTAACATATGCTGCATACAGAGATCCCTCAGCATGGGGGAGAGACCTCTCAATGTCTGGTGAGACAACAGAATACTGTATATCTAACCCGTACAGTTAAAAAAAAAAATTACCTATCCTATGTTGATAATATTCAACTTAGGGAAGGCATCTTGTACAAAGATCCCTCAGCATGGGGGAGAGACCTCTCAATGTCTGGTGAGACAACAGAATACTGTATATCTAACCCCTACAGTTAAAAAAAAAATTACCTATCCTATGTTGATAATATTCGACTTAGGGAAGGCATCTTGTACTGAAAGGCTTTATATATCTAACTTTTGAAGTTCAGAAAATCCATTCTAAGCTGAATAAAATAATCATGAGTTGGCAGGCATAAATGAAAAATGCATTCCCAGGCTCACAAGGTTAAGGTAAAAAGCAGTTAACATTCAGAAAATTAGTCAAGCTTATTAAAGTCATGAAAAAAACACCTCAAAGGCCTCATTAGTCATTTAATTACACACGCTTGTATTCAGAACATGAGGATACAGGACAAATAACCTTCAAGAAGCACAACAATTGAAAACCGGAACAAAGAGTTCCGTGGAGCAAAGTGTAAAATTAGTTCATATGAGCACAGCCAGTTCCTGTTATAAGTAGGGAATAATTTCTAATATGTTAACAGTTTTTACATATACGTGCTACTGTAAAATTGGAGAAACAGAGAAATCAACTGCATAGGTAACTATGGAACTTTAAAAGGTCAATATCTCTTTAATTTACTAAGGACTTAAAACAGCCAATTCCACTCCCTTCAGTTGGGGATACATAACCAGTCTCCTTCCCTTGATGGTATTATAGTATAGTACTGAAAAACTCACACCTTCATTACATGACTGAAAATACTATAATATCCTTTATCAGGACCAAAACACTTAAGTCACCTTCATCACAAGACTTAAAAACTTGTAGTTACCTTTTGGGAATGAAATTTATGTAAGCTTCACTTGACTGGGGCATTCCAGCCACCAGACCACACGGCATCTACTCGTATCATATCATATCATACCATTTATAACGGCTCCAATATGCCTGAATAAGTCAGTCTTTGTCAGTTAATGGCAGCTGTCCATATTTCCTAATCTCTGGCAGCCTCCCTATTCAGTCCCTTATCACAGAGGTCACACTTTATAACACTGTCCCAGGCCTTTTTTGGTCTGTCAGTCACAACCCTACCCCCGACACTGACACCTCTAATTGTCATCTTCCATCCTCTCCACATACTGAGGACTTAAATCAAATTATAAAGTCAGAACTAGGTACTTGCAACAAGGACTGGATGTGTTACCTAAGTGTCATGTCACATCACAAGGTATTCAGTGGTACATACAAGAGTCAACAACTGCACATAACCCCTGCAGTTATGATAATGTCTTTCACAGTTTTTTGCTAACACTGCATGATTTTAATACAGCTTTGGTGAGACTTCTGTAGTGTATTTTTCTAACCTGATGAAGATCCCTTACTAGTTTCAGCTCTGACTGCAAAAAGTAGTCAGATTGGAGGGTCAGTTTAGATGGTAACCAAGGAGATTCTTTCACACCTCATAACTAAGACTCACTGGATTTCATCAGGTATAAATAACCTGACGATAGCTGCTTTGAGAGATGGCAGAGATTATCATCATCATCATCAACATGATTTGTTTCTCTTCTGTAGGAAAAAGAACAGCAAGGTGATGGCACAGATAAATTTCTAAGCCACATTATTCACTTTCCATTTTGGCTAAATCAGGGAAAACAGACATACCACACGCAACATAAATAAACAAGCTACACTGGGCACACTCTTTGCCTCCAAATAACGCAACCCAACACAACCAGTGATTATTTTATTATGTTCTTAGCACCCAGTGATTTTATGAATCAAATCAGTACAGTAACAAGTGCTGGAGGCGGATGTCTGCACGTGGTGGCACCACTGTAATGGAGAACTCAGTTGCCCAGTAACCCTCAACTCCTTCCCTGTCCATCAGCAGGGTGATGGTGGACTGCAGGAGAAGGGAAGCTTCAGGCTGCAGTCCACTTGATTCATGTTCGGATGAGCCTAGGGCCACAACAACAATATTTCTTTCAACTGCCAGATGGTTTTATTCAACTTAGATGAGAAATCTTTTTGTGAAGGAGTACTGTACTGTGCTGTAAGGCAAAAAATGGGTAAACATACAAGTTATTGGGAAAAGAAAACTAACCACAATACAGAACAAACTTGTTACAAGCATAGCACATCAGACCCTTGATACTCGACAGAAAATTGTCAGGATGTTGTTTCACTGGTCCATGGAGTTTTCAGCTGGACAAATTATACACAAACTGAGTCTTTATTACTGTGAGGATAGTCCACAACAATGTTAAGTTCACTAAATCTGCTATATCACTCTGATCATTCATTTCATTTTGTTTTGTAAGATTTTGTATACAGTGCAAAAAAAATTATTGTTACAACTCTTGTGTGAAGCAAACTGAAATGATGAATGAATGGTTTGATGAAAGGTCCATGAACAATACAGGAATAAAATAAATGTACCTATGCTGTATCCATGAACACTCCAGTGCTTAATTCTACAGTAGACTGAGATGGTTTGGGCATGTTGAGAGGATAGACAATGACAATTGGGTACGGAAAATGTGAAGTGTGAATGTTAGGGGGTAGGGTTGTGAAAGGCAGACTGAAAAAGATTTGGGACAAGGTCATAGACTGTGACCTCAGGGATAAGGGACTGAATAGGGAGGCTACCAGAGATTGAGCAGTAAGGAGAGCCACCATTAGGTGACCAAGGCCGACACATGCAAGCGTGCTGGAGCCTTTATAAACAATATAAAATGAAATACGATAGTAATACAACAGTTCAGTTTGGCATCTCACATACATTCATGCCTGTCAAATCTACTAACACTGCTGGATGTTCAGTATGAAACTCACGGGACCCCTGTAACCATACCTTTATGACTGCCTGTAAATTGTTTTGTTTGTATTCACCTAAGCCGGCTTTTCATGTTGTTTGATCCCTGGCAGCATATATGTTCAGTTCCTTAACACTGAGATCATTTAATACAGTATATCCCAAAAATGCATGTCAAAATATCACAAACTACATCCATGTCACCCTGCCCTCCACCAACAGGCTGCCTCCTCTCCAACTCAGCCTCCCCACCCTCCCCTCTCCACCCTATCCCTCCATCTCTTCCTCAGTTATCAGAGTCAGGGGGTTTAAACATATCTTTATAAGTGTGGCCTAGAGAGTTTGGTTGTAAAATAAATAAGGTTACTGAAATTCCACAGCCAAGCATTGAGGATTAAAGTTAGTGGTCAATTGATGTATTTCACATCAATGAAGTACCAGTACAGTACAAACTCCCAAATCCAAACATCTGATTGCCAAAAACCTCAATTTTTCCAAAATATTTCACCATGTCATAGACGGTGTCGATATCACATGTCCTCACTGGTGTTAGAGTCTTAATGGACCACTTCAGTATAAGATGCCTTTCCTAACTTAAATAAAATCATCTGGCAGCAGTAAAGGTGAACAAAAAAGGACATCACCTGGATTAAAGGGGTCAAATCGACCTTGAGATAAGATTGTTACTTTAATGTCTGAAGTTGTGAAGGGGAAGGCAAACCCCTGAAGCATAATGATTGTGCCTAGAAAACCTGTGAGGAAGAGGTGTTGCCAACCTGCATTTCTCATTACATAAAGCAGTCAGCTATGAGACACAAAGGTCAAACTCCTCATGTGCTCCAATAATGAAGTAAAAAGTTTGGAATTTCTCTTCCCCAAAGTAATCTCAGTATTGATAGTAGCCCTCAGTATAAGTGATCTCTGCTCATTATATTAAGAATTAAAAGTGCATTAAGAGTAGTGTGTTAACAAGGCCATGGTCCCAGCATTACTGTACTGTACTGTACTGTACTGCCATCCATAAGCATGGCAGCCAGTACACAGCTTGCAGTCACACATATACAAGTTAAGAGCCTTTGCTGCTGCAACCTCACATTCTAGGAACCTTACATGGCTATTATACACTTGGCAAAGGCATTAACACATAATCATAAATTATCAGTGTTACTTGTCAGTGCTCTTTGGTCAAACCCTATAGTCTAGATAAAAACCTTGTAAACATCAGTAGGTTCACAGGTGTGTTAATACAGTAATGTATCTTCAACTGTGGCTATTTAAGTAGCAAAGACATCAATCTGACAGCAAAGTATTGTGAGCAAACAACAGGTTTGGGGCAAATATTGTGTCTGTGTAGAACCACCTGTCCTCTACTGTACTGTACTGTTCAGTACTATAATGTTCTTGAGTAGAAAGAAAAACATAAGCTCTTTATGCCTTCATGGGCAAGAGTACTCAAAAATCCATATGAATACACTATTCCATGCTTGAAAAAGTGGAATATGTTTGATCAAGCAAGCTTGTGAATGTTATTTTAGGTTTCCAACGGTGTGCATAAGTCTGCTGTAGCTTTTATAATATGAGATAACTCAGTTTTGGTGCTCAGTTTTTTTCTTTTTCCAGCAGTAATGTGGCAAATTTTACAACATCACTTAAGTAACACCCATTACTTTCCATAGCTTTACAGCAATGTATTTAGGTTCATTGTAGCATTAATAGTTTCTGGAATAACACACTTTTGCTTCTGTGCATGGTATAGGCATCCATACCTAACTACAGGCCTGATAGTGTTCTTCCACACCTTGCTACATGCCTGATAGTGTTCTTTATGCTTGCTCAAACAGCAGTTCTAAAATATCTTCAGTACAGTAATGTGAAAAAGTATAGTTGTCATTCTCTCTCCCCCCACCAGGTTAAGATAAAATTTGTAAAGGCTGTTAAAGGCAAGTTGCACAAAAAGAAACAACTCATTCCTCATCAAAAACATGTTGCCACATAATCTCGCTATATAACTTTTTTGTTGTGGAAACTGTGATTTTCTTTAAAAGAAGTAAGTAGTTCTTCCCTTACATGAAAAATGTACATTTCTTTTCCCAACTACAGGGGTACAGTACATAACTGTTCACAGTGGCTATAACCATAAAGGCAATTACGTGCTTATAAATAACACATCAGCCTGTAGGAGTCTCCAAGGCTTCAGATTAAGTCAGCAAGTCAGCCAGTTATAGATCCTTAGACATGTATATATGGTAACTTGTTGGAAGACAAAAAAATACCTTTCACACTATAGTACAGTCCACACCATCTCCACCTTCACTGCATCTCTGACAAAACTATTCCAGTCCACACTAATTAATTCACATTAATTTGGCCCAGATTTTTGTCCTTTTACAGCAGATTTTACAAATCTTGATGGCAGAATATGACTACTACAGCTCTACATCCTTTCCATAGCACTTTTTTTTTTTTTTTAATGCAAGGAAGAAGGAACCAATGGCCATGGGCTCGCATACTGTTCCATTCAAGAAAAAACAAAAACAATACAAAAGAGAGCCAAATTCAAGATCTATTCATTTTGAGATGCCTGGACACACTGCGTTTGAAAGACTGGAGATCATAGGAAGTAGGGAATACAGACAGAGGAAGACAGTTCTAGAGTCAACTAGCCTCATATTCTAGTATTAATCTCTTGTTATAACTTAGAATTCAAGATGAGGAAATGGCAAGTTTAGGCCAAGTTAAAGTGAAAAGAATATAGTAGTTACATTTTTTGGGAACCTCTATTATTTATAAGTTACCATTTCAGACATACATAATACAGCCTACAAGTCACAAAAATGTGCTTCTGCTTCCTACTTACATTACACTGGTTTGCAAGACCAAATTTATCACATGAATGTTTTGTTTCCTTGACCGGCATTCTTGTCAGGTAAGGAAGCTCCTTAAAAACTCTCCCAGTGTTATTTCTTTTGCTTATTACACCTTGCTGTCCTCTTCTGTGATACTTAAACCATTCTAACATCACCATTCTCTGCATAAATAATGTACAAAAGGATGTTAACCACCCATATCCAAAAATTACTCACCATGGAAGAGGTGTTAAGTAGCTTCCATACACAATGAGAATATCATAGCTTGAGTATGTGTTCAATCATGGGTAAATACAAAGGTGCATAATGTGATGGATGGTGTATGGATATTATGTAAAATACTGATGTCATACACAATACTTCATCTACCTCTTCTGTACCATGACATCTTTTTCATTTGATTCTTGATGCCACTAAATGATATTGTTTATCTTGTAAAAGAACCCTTGTAAAGAACTCTCGTACCACAGAAGTTAGAAGCTGTAGCAACGCCATTCACTCTGATGACAGTGGTTTTTCTAAAATTGAATATAACTACTTAGTGCATTAGTTCCAAAATTATGGTGCACAGTGGGCTGTTAAGAGTTGGAAAAAAAAAAAAATTCTGCAATAATTAAATATGTTTGGTTCTTCCCACATGTCAAGATCTTTTAAGTTCAGCTAATGAAGTGTGAACTACTTTATATGAGTGGTATCGCTGATGCAATCATGCTAAATCATTCATTATAAGTAAAGGTAAAGGTATGGGTAGACACCATGAGGCGCTGAGCTATGGTGCTCATCTCAGCAATAAGGACCTTTGAGCCTATGGTGGGTTATTCACTTGATAGCCTTTGAAACAAGGCCACTGCATCATCCATGTTACCGCAATTACCTCCCCTAGATACTCATTCCACCAACTCACAATGGGTGGATGTGCACAGGAGTCGAGTGACACCAGCTGCCTGCACCAAGATATGAACCCTGGCACTAACAGGTCTGCAGCCTTGTAGTCAGTGATGCTGACCACTCAACCACCAAGGTCAAAATGATCAAACGGTGAGAAAATTAGAGGAATTCTGTTCATCTCATGATAAGGATTAAGTATTACTTTTATGAAATCTAGGCTGATATACTCTGGGTAGTGTATAGGCAGATTGAGGGTGCCCAGGGGGTAATGGAGTGACAGGGTTTTGGAGGAGTGATCTAGTGGTACCAAGAAAAAAATAAAAAGACATCATGGTACTGAAATGGATAAATAATATAATTAGCAACAACTACACTAACAAAGGGTATGAACAATAGCACCAGTAGAGAATCAGAACACACTATTACCTCTATTCTTGTAGGTTTAGTAGGTTCACTACTGTCTCTTCCTTATCACTATATTTATGCACAGGACGTATTTCACATTCTCATGGTGCTCGAGAGGAACACCTTCATGAGATATAACTGAGCAACTTCACTGACCAGCTATACAAACAACCCTCAACTCCTGCCCTGTCACCTGAAAAGAGGATGGTGAGCTGCAGGAAAAGGGTAACTTAGCCAGCAGTCCACCATATTCGCATCCAGATGGACCTCGGGCAACAACAACACATTCTCACATGTTTTTTATGCAAAATGTAACTAATATTAAACAGAAAATAAAACAAGACTTTTAAGGTGTCATTCTGAACAAACCACTAAGGAAGCAGTATTAGAGATCCACCTAACCCTACAAGAAAAGGCTCCTTAATCTTCAAAAATTCTGCACTTAAAACTGTGCCATTTATTGTACACATGACCTTCCCTACACAGTAACACAAATGGTGACACAAACAGTGTGTGTGCTGTACAGTATACACATAATCATCATCATAATCATTATCATTCTAACCTCTTTTCCCCCACCTGTAGTACATTCAAATACAGATTTATACTCAGATCTGATTCACACCCTTCCACACCCACCCATACTCCCACACTCTGACTCCATCACCAGCCACTATAATTCTGATTTGGAATACACTATAATTACAGGAAATACAATTAGATATTTGGAGGTGTTGGGGCCTTCGTCAGTAGAGAGGTAGGCCAGGCAAAACAAGATACCAGACAGTGTGTGCCAACCCGAGATTTAGAAGTACAGTATTGCTAGGGAGAGGGATGTCTTCTGCAGTGACACCATTATAACTGGTCAGCTCTGATGCCCGTTTATAATAACATCCCTCAACTCCCTCCTTATCCCCTGAAAGGGCGAGAGTGGACTGCGGGAGAAGGGCAGTTTCATCCTTCAGTTCACTGGGATCACACAAAGATAAGCAAGGGAATACAACTACTGCTAGTAGAATACTACTATTATACTACTACTACTACTACTACTGCTACTACTACCACCACAGCTGCTACTACTACTAAGAACACTACAGTATTACTACTACATTACTACTGTACTACTACTGCTACTACTACCACAATTGTATCACAATTACTATTACTACTACTGTATATTACAACTACTACTACTACTACTACTAAAAAGCCAGTACAGAAGAAAACAAGGTGGAGGAGTGGTATGAAGTGAAACTATGTGACCCATCCTATGCCAAAATGGATGTAAAACTGAAAATGCAAGAGATAAAAAATGCTGAGTATGGGGAGGTGGGGAAGTGTAAGTCTGATGACCGAGTGTACACGGAATGGGCTATAAGGATGGGGTGAGGACAGTCTATACACTACAGTACCAAAATATAATAGGGAACTTTGCCCACCTTATAAGCTAAAAACCTGACCATACCACACTTCAGTTTATTGGCACTTGTTTATCAGATGTAGGGGTTAAGTGGTTAAGAAGATGATCCAGGCTGGGGAGATATTGGTCAAGTGGTATGGGGACTGATCTGCTGTTTAGAAGGGACTCAAGTGTAATCTTAGGCTGGGGTAGGGAACTATCTGACGATTTTAACTGCATCATAACATACTTAACTGATTTTATCCCAAAAATACCATCACACCAATACTGAATGAGACTGCCCTAGCATGGATTCAGTATGGACTCAGTACAGGTATTAGCAATCAAGTAGTAACATATGGAGGCAACTGGGATGTAGGAGGACTGTTTGGCTTCAGGGAACAGGTTATTTAATCTATGTCCACAGTCAGAGAGTGAAAAAAAATAATACTAATGTACCCTGTTGATGGCACACACTCAACCAGCTTCGCACTCACCACCATGGCTAGTCTATTTCACTGTGGTGATGTGTTTCACTGATTTATTCTTGCTATCTCCACACATTATCATTCAGCTTTGGGAAGATGTCTTGTGTACAGATGTTGATTTGCTTTCCTAAGAGAGATCATTAACCCCTTTTAGATTAATTTATGGCCAAGTGTAGTCAGATTGAAGAGCTGATTTGACTGTTAACCAAGGAGACTAATTCCTGCCTAATAACTAAAGCTCATTAAATTTCATACAATCATGAATCAGTATTATTATTGTGAGCAATGCCCATTTCTTTCAGGCAAAAAGAAACAGCAACAGTGAAGGGGTAAATGAAGATTACATCTAACTTCTCCACTTTGAAAAGTCTTTTCTAAGCTGGATAAAAGTGCCTGGAGACTGCAAGTATACAATGACAAATACAATGTGAGATTCAATTATTTATATAAACATAAACTCTATCCCTCACACCCGAATATCCAGGAAACTCACTGGGCAACATCTGTTTAGTATGGTTAAGAAAGTTAAGGTAAATTATAATATTTAAGTGCATTTTCACATCCACCAAATCAATCCATAGTAAGACACTGTCCCATTTTCCAAACATACTTATCATTTGCAGCACAGTATTCATCATCGTCATGTCATTTGTTTCGTTTATAAAGGCTCCAACATGCTTACATGGATTGGCCTTGGTCACCTAATGGTGGCTCTCCATTCTGCTCAGTCTCTGGCAGTCTCCCTATTCAGTCCCTTATCCCTGAGGTCACACTCTATTACCCCATCCCAGGTCTTTATCGGTCTTCCTATCACAACCCTATCTCCGACGTTCACACTTCAAACTTTCTGCACCCAACTGTCGTCCTCCAACTTCTCAACATGCCCAAACTACCTCAATCAACCCCCCCCTCATCACAACACCAACACATTCCAGTGTAATCCCTCCTTCAACTCTTCACCAGTCATCATCACCATCATCTTGCACATGAGGTAAAGACTGTCTTTCTGCACTCATCAAAACATGTTGCTTTCCATTTTTTTGGGCAATGGAGAGGGACACCTTCATGTGGTTACACTGAAGGTCCCTCACCTCCCTCCTTAACCCCCTGAAAGGAGGATGGTGGACTATTGGAGAAAGGCAACTTCAGTCTCTGGGGTCACATTCTAATGACCAACAACAATTATCTACACTTTTCCTGTATACCAAACTTCTCTCCCATGCCACCCACCTCCTTAGTCTTGGAAAATACTGCCTTAATCTGGACTAAGTGGGGACATGACTCTCAATGTTGATATATTTAAGAAGAAATTCACTTTGAGATCTTCAGCTTACCATTAAGACCCAAACACTGCCAAAAATTTGATATTATGTTTAAAGTTGCTTAGGATTTCTCCAATAGTACTTGGATGTTATATATGTTATGTTTATAACTTCCCAACTGAGTCTTTTTCTAAGTGTGGTGTTTTCAAATGTAAATTTGATGAGGCAATATTTTATGAGATTCAGTATTGTACAAATGACAGGAAAACAGACACATACAAAATAACACAGAGATAAATGAGATATAAAGAGACAAATGACGCCTGGAGCTCTCTGAATATTCAGAACCTGACAAATGAATGAATGGCTAATGCCATGTCTTCTCTCTCAATCTATACCATACCTGTTCTGATCACACAACACTTTTCCTGATGCCTTGTAAACAAACATAAGACACTGCAGCTTATGACCATAGCAAATGAAAGACAGATGTTAGAGCATTAGTACCATTGCAACACAACTTGTACTGTTTCACAGTACAGTCAGCCCCCTTTCCTGCTATTTTATTTCTGTTGGTAGGTCAATAAAGGAATGAATCTTGTTATATTTGAAAAATACATTATTAGGCATAACACAACCTGTTGCAAAATACATGTATGCAGTGCATGCTGAATTTCCCCATTCTAACTGTCTATTACTCTCATTACATATCATTTAACTCTGAAACTCTTCATTATGCAGTATTTACACATAACTTTAGTGCAGTACTGGTGGGGTGCTGGAGAAGGATGCCTTCCCATGGTGGCACCAACATAACAGGTGATGGCTCTGTTGACCTGCTATACTAATGTCCCTCAACTTTCTGATTATCCTCTGAAAGGATGACGGTAGACTCCAGTGGGGCATCATCATCTGGAGCATGAACCCAGTGAACTGCAGGCTTATGCTGCTGCTGTTCACTCCATCACCCCCCTTTCCAGGGATAGGGTTGTAGTGGAGGGACACTTGTATAACCAGGCTGTTGAGTCACTTGGTCATATCAGTGCCACCACACAAAGGCATTCTCTCCAGCACTGGGGCCACAAAAGGGTAAAGATGGCTAACTGTACTTAGGAAACAGCTTTGCATAAGAACACATACAGCCTGAGTATTATAACACAGAGTATCTACATATTCTACAGTATATACACTGCAAATAAATACTGGATAGGTAAAAACAACATAAAAACACTGGCAAACTAATGCAATTAACAAAAACTAGGGAGTATTTACAACGAAATATCAATAATTTAAAAGGCCCTCAATTCCCTCATTTTCCAAGCACAGTTCCTCCCCATCTTAGGAACTTAATTGGCTGCATGAGTTAGTTTGTTACCTCAAGATTTTTTTTCAACTAATACTTGATGCCAAATATACACAAATCACTGGTGAACAGTATGAAGACCAGCAGAATCTGAAGTACCATTGCTGTACAGTACTAAATGCTTTATGTAAAATTTGATCATTAGTACCACTGTCATTACATCTTGATAAGCATTTGCAGATGTCACTAAGAAAAGCCAATAAATACTTTTCAGAAAATGTTTGTATCTCCAAAAGTTCGTACAGACAGCCTGTTATAAGCTTAGGGATGAGTTCTGACTAATCAAACTTCATACATACTACTATAAGTTAAGGGACACTGACAAATCAACTTTATTAGCAGCAATGTTATTGGCAATTTTTCATGAATCTGTTGGGAGCATAATAGTAAAAAAAAAATGTAAAAAAATAAGAATACCCATAATATGGATTGCTTGTAACTCAAAAATCTGTAACTACGATAGGGGAGAAACTGTATGAAAATTCTACCTGATGTTAGATGTTGATACGAGTTCCAACGTTCTTCATGACGGGTGAGTCAGGGTGAGGTTTGGGGGGTAAAGGAGGGGCGTTCTCCTCCGACTGCACCTTTCCCTTCCCCTCATCCTGTTCCTTAACCGTATAACTCCTACGGTTCAGACGCTTGAATTTAAACAGTGCCGTGAGTCTGTTAATCGTGCCCACACCTGGATCCTCTTGTTCAATACTTACTTCACTTTCCTTTGTCTTATTTTCATCAATAGTTTTCTCCTCATCTTTGCTTGGTTTTACTTCATCATCTGTCTTTCCCTCACCTGTAATGTCGTTTGCTTCATTACCATTCTTCTCCTTGTTATTCGCCCTGTTTTTCTCTTCTTTCTGTTTCTTTTGTTCCATTTTGTCTTGGCCTTTCTTCTCCTTCTCTTTCTCTTTCCTTTGCTGGTCCTTTTCCTTCTTTTCTCTAGCCTTCTCCTTCTTTTCTACCTCCTTCTCCTTCTTCTCCACCTCCTTTACAAACTTCTCCCTCTCCTTCTCCAGCTTCCTCCTTTCCCTCTCCTCCTTGTTCTTCTTCCTCAGCGTGCCTTTTTCACTCCTTGTGTCCTCCTCGTTGCCGCTTCCCTTAGCCTCTTGAACCGGCGAGTCTTGATCACCAACTGGGGGAATTATCAGGCTGTGGGCGCACTTGTCCGAGAGTGATGGGCTGCAAAACATAAACAAAGGTCACACAGGTCACTAAAGGGACATATTCTGGGTGATGTAGGAGTTCTCTTGGCACCTTCCTCTTAGTGATTTATTTTGCATGTTACATTCTCTTGTATTACGTGCTCCCTACATGTCAACAAGTGGGTTGGTGGAGGGTTAGTGCCCCTCCCTGTAAAACAAATAACTCAAGTCAAATGGCCACCCCTTATGAGATTATGGCATCTGGCAATAGATAGATAGATAGATAGACATTCTCTTGTATGTGACTTATACTGCTTGAATATGGACATAGTTTGAATCACTTGCATTCAGAGGATAATAAGGTATAATATGCAAATAAATCTCTAAGGAAAAAGTGCTACAAATCTCCAAAGCCACCCAGGTCACTGCCACTGTCACTCACACAACCTGAGATGCCTCATTTGTCACCTACATGACGCAAGTGATGTACATTAACACTTCAGTTATTCAAATGGCCTGAGAGCTGGGACTGTCAGCACACTTAAATGTTATACTGCATATGAAACATTTTCCATATCCAATGCTTTGCTCACTCCATGGGTCTGCTCTAAGCTGTACCATAGCACTGGAAAGAGGATGCCCTCTGGGGGTTGTGGTGATATAGTGTGGGAACTCTGCTGCCAGATTATACAAATGTCTCTCACCTCTCTACCTACCCCTTGAAAGGAGGATGGTGTGCTGCAGGAGAAAGCAACTTCAGCCTGCAGCCCACTGAGTTTATGTCCATATGAACCTGGGGTCGCAACAACAAGATGTATCACAGCACAGTACTGCATATCATAAAATCAATCTTACTGATGCTGATACAATACATAATGACACCCTTGATGAATGTAGTGTACTGACATTACAGTACATTCATTTCTTGGTTATTGCATGAATGAAAATTTTGCAACTCGAGTATACCTACAAATAAAACATATAATAACAGACAACTATAACATCAGCAATCTGGATATGTAACTAGAGAATAACTGAAGGCTTAGTGTACTTCTTGCTTTCCATTTAGTTATCAATCATTCTCATTTCCTATTCAAAGTAAGGTAATTTTGCCAACAATTACCAACAGATATGATTACTTTCAGCTTTAATTAGCCTAGTTCCTCTGGCAAAAAGAATGTATATTTTAATAATTACAAATTAACACAAGTGCAGAGTACTAATCAAATTAATAGTGAAGTAGAAGTGCAATATGACTCAAAATTAACCAGTTGTTTAAGCTGAAAAAAGATCATTATCAACATCAAAAGCACTGGCTTCTATGTTTCATATAGACCTGAAACCTATTTTATAAAAAAAAAAAAAAAAAAGCACAGATACAGTAGAACTCCAATTATCCTCAAAACGATGGCTGAAAAAACTAGTCAGGCCTCGTGTTTACCCTGTTGTTATTCCAATATTCAAACTTGAGTGTACTGTCACTAGCCAAGAGTAACTGAAAGTATAATCATTTTTTTTTTTATACTGACTTACTAATGACTCTCGCATGTTGAAAATATAACCATAATATTTATCTTAGGCAGATACTGTGGCACAAAAGAAGAAAGCATATAATGAGTGGATGAGGAACAGGGGCGTCGAAGAAGCTTAGAGACGGATGAGAGAGTTATATGTAGAGAGGAGGAGAGGGGTGAAAAGATTAGTAAGAGAGAGTAAGAAGAGAGTGGAAGAGGAATTTGGAAGGAATTTGAGTGTAAAGTGGAGGGAATGTAAGAAAATGTTCTGGAAGGAGGTAAAGAGAGCTAGACAGGGTGCCAACGAAATCAGTGGGGGTGTGAAAGATAAAAATGGTAGATTACTAGTGGAGAAGGGAGGAAAAGTAAACAGATGGAGAGAACACTTTAATGAACTGTTGAACATAGAGAATGAAAGTAATACAAGTATAAGTGGCTGGGGAATGGCGGGGAGAAGGAGGGTTGTCAGAAGAGAGGAAGAAATTAGTAGGAGGGAAGTGGTGGAAGCAATGAAAAAAGTTAAAATGGGGAAAGCCCCAGGAATTGATGGAGTGTGTGGTGAAATGCTGAAGCATGGGGGAGAGATAGTAATAGAATGGATGTGGAAGGTGTGCAGACTGGCGTGGGAGGAGGGTAAGGTCCCGGAGGATTGGAAGTCAGGTATAATTATTCCTCTGTACAAAGGAAAAGGGGAAAAAGCAGTGTGTGGTAATAACAGGGGCATTTGCCTTCTCAGTGTAATAGGAAAAGTATATGGTAGGATACTTATTAATAGAGTTAGGGAAATAACAGAGGAAGTAGTTGGAGAAGAACAGGGAGGTTTTAGGAAGGGAAGAGGTTGTGTAGGCCAGATATTCATTCTTAGATCCTTTGTGGAAAAGTTTCTAGAGAAGGGAAAGAAGTTGTATGCAGCCTTCATGGATCTGCAGAAAGCATATGACAGGGTGGACAGACAAGGATTGTGGAAAGTATTAAGAATATATGGAGTGGATGGGAAGTTGTTGAAGGCTGTGAAGAGTACAGTATGTACGAGGGTGCTAAGGCTGCAGTGTGTGTGGATGGCAAACTGAGTGAATCTTTCCATATGAAGGTTGGATTGAAACAAGGATGTGTCATGTCTCCATGGTTGTTCAATCTGTACATGGATGGAGTTATGAAAGAGATACAAGGTCGGGCAGTGGATGTTGGAGCGGCCCTAGTGAGAGAGGGCAGTGTTTGGAAACTCCCTGTACTGTTGTTTGCAGATGATACTGTGTTGTTGAGCGAAGACGAAGGGGAGCTGTAAGGCTTGATAGATGAGATTAGGAAAGAGTGTAAGAAACGGAATCTAAAGGTGAATGTAGAGAAGAGTAAAGTGATGGTCTTCAAGAGAAGTGAAGTCAGTGAATGTACAGTGAGATTGGATGGGAAGGATATGGAGAATGTGAGTGCATTTAAGTACTTGGGTAGTGTGATGAGTAAGGATGGAAGTCTGGAGGGCAAAGTGCTTGAAAGGGTGCAGCAGTGAAGGAAGGTTGCTGGTTCGTTGAAAGCAGTGATAAGAAACAGGGAGGTGAGCATGGAAGTGAAAAAGTTGTTACATGACAGTACTGTGATACCAACTCTAACATATGGAAGTGAAGCTTGGACCCTGTTGGAAGGACAGAAGTCAAGAGTGAGAGCAGTGGAAATGAGTTATTTGAGAGGAGCATGTGGAGTCACATGGAGAGACAGACTAACAAATGAGGAAGTGAAGGAGCGTTGTGGTGTGGTTGTGGACGTGATAGGAAGCGTTAGGAGAAACACATTAAGGTGGTTTGGGGACGTGGAGAGGATGGAGAGTGAAGGACTGATAAGGAGAGTGTATGTGAGTGAGATGGAGGGAGCGAGAGGGTGGAGGAGGCCAAGGAAGAGATGGAGGGATAGAGTGGAGAGGTACATGAGAGAGGGGGGTGTAAGTTGGGAGCGGGGTAGTGAAATGGCGGGGGACAGAGCGACATGGAGGCGATTGTTTGTGGCCACCCAGTGCGGGATTGAGGCGTCTGGCAATAGATAGATAGACAGAACCAGAACTGATTATCCTAAATTCAAATAACCCAAAAGGTCTCAGGAAATTTTGATCTTTCTGGATAATGGGAGGTCCACTACTGTATATAATAATAATGAGCTATAAGCAGACTGTACGCTTCTAACTTTGAAAAAAATTTAGAGGTGAAACAAAAAGCAGTTTGGAGTATGATGGACTAAACAAGCACTGAATACTGACAGTATTAGTCTATAAAATAACAAAATACACTGTAGGTCAAAAATTAGCTCAACTCATATATTTTCACCTAAGCATAGCTTCACATCATACTAAATCATATCTAATCAAAATGGTTAATAGTGTAGCATTTTACAAGAAGCTGAAGACAAATCACAGGTGCCACATCCCAAAGTCATGTCATTAACCCGCTGAAGCCATGTGATATCATATTAAGTCTGCTCTTGTTGCTACCAATTTTATTCAACATAGGAAAGGCATCTAATACTGATGGGGTTTATAAAGGCTATACCTAACCCCTCCAGTTCTAAAACGTTCTCCTTAGATTACTAACATCATCATGAGTTGGTAAGAACAAAAAACAAAGGACATCCCTGGCATTATTGGGTTAAGACTCTCTAAGATACCCCATCAATCAATATCTAATTCCTCCAGCTCAAAAAGTCTTCCATAATCCAATTAAATCTGTCTGGATAAAGTCAAGAATAAAATTAAAAAGATGTCTAGAAGCTAAATGGGTTGATGGTGCTTGGTCACTGGTTAGTAGTTTAAGTTAGTGTGTTGTTAGGCAAATGGTATAAGTTAGTGGTCCCCGCTCTGAGCTTGCACAGTAAATACAAGTAATTTCATCATCATCTGTTTATATTTCAGTTTCCTTTTCATCCATCATTTCTGCCATGTCATCTCTTTCACATCCAAAACTGGCTATGTTCATTTTGGTGGTGGATTGAGGCTGTCGTAACTTCTTTGGCCTTGATTATGAAAGTGGATCCCATTTTCAGCTTTCAGTATGATCTCATTTCCCTTCATCCACTGCTGTAGTCATTGTCTGATGTCTGAAATCATGTCCAACCCATCTTTACCTAAACTCTGGATCTTGGTCTATTTTGATTGATGCTTTGTTTAGCTCCAATCTGTTTCTTGCTTCTCTGCCTAGCTTCAGTCCCTGATCTCCAACTACCCCTGGAATTTTTCATGGTTCTCTATTCATCTCTGGTCCCTAGTTCTCTGTTTGGCTTTGATTCCTGGTTCTCTGCCTACCAGTGATATATTCCCTTGCTCTCTCCATGTTTGGCCCATGTCCTGGTGCTCTGTCTGACTTCAATCGCAGTTCTCTGTCTATCCATGTTTGTTCCCTGGTTATGTTGGATCCTGGTCTATTCAATGGTTCTCTGACTAGTTTTGGTCCTCTTTGTCTACGCTTTATCTGATTCCTGGTTCTCCGTCTAGCTTTGGTTCCAGGCCCTCTGTCTACTCCTGCTCTATTCCCATGGTCCTATGCCTAGTTCAAGTCCCTGATCCCCCATGCAGTGAACACAAGAGGCACATTACCTTCCAGCGCCGTTAGGTCACAACACCAGGGAAAACTCTGGCAAGCTTCAACGAGCAACAGAAGCAAGTAGTCTTCATGCTGGCGGCCCATAAGTGATCACTCGTTAAGGAGAAAACATTAGTACTAAGGCTGCGGGAGGATATGGGTGTCGGGGGGCTTTCAAAGAGTATGCAACTGTGGCTGGATTTCTTTTCATATATGCTGACCTTCATGTTCTCTAATTTGCTGCTAGATATTGACTCTTATACAGTAACTGACAGAGGATTTTTTAGACCTTATGACAAAGTAATGGTAATTTCTTGATATAATTAAGATCTAATCATTGGATACACTTGAAAATATAGCAGGGTTCCATTACAACTGATTTTTGCATATGTGACAACTGGAAAATCATAACATGCACTGTCCCTGAAAGTTACGGGCAAAATAGCCCTGAAACTGAAGATCTAATATTTCAATTCATAAACCTTAATTAAAATTTCTTCTTTATATGTGCAGTTGCAAACCTAAGAAACATTCCCAACGATGTAACCCCACTACATCTGTGACAGGCTGAATAACTATACTGATTTTACTCTAACTTGGCTCAGATTTTCGTCCTTGTGTAGCTTATTCCACTTGGCTCAGTGGCAGACGAAAATGTTATGGCTCTATATCTTTTTAACAGCACTTCTTCATGACTATCATCATATTCTATTGTTAATCTACTGCCAACACTTAGCACTCCAGACAGAGAGATGGTAATTTTAGGCCGAGTAAAACTAAAAACAGTATAGTTCAACGACAACTGAACATCACAATTCACCGAGGTAAAAACTTTTAAATACAGTTTATTAATTCACTATTGGTAATGTCTACTGCCAAAGATCCAGCAGACCAAGTTAGTTTGGGAACTTTTCCTACTATATTTATGCATTTGCACTTGAACCTTCATGACTTTAATATCACATCAAGAATCTACCATACTACAATGTCAAGATGAAACAAGAACTCTAACACGAACTTTAACACTCCTTAGCTGCAAATTCCTTCACTTTCTTCGTTAGTTTTATTCTGTTTCTTCACTACCTGTTGATCGGTTTTTCAGTTCATAGGTTTTTTAATGATACTTCACTTAATTTTTGAATGCCCCCTTATGGTGTGGAAAAGACTGGAGATATTAGACAGATGAGAACCAGGAGATGCACTAGTAAGGTTAAAACTATTCCCAGCTGATTGAGTGTGTTAGTGGCTGTATGAAGTTAGGGGCTGCATTCTAAGTGGCTTTAAAGAATGTGTAACACCAATTCCTATGTGATTTATCCAGCACATCACACCTCAGTACAGTCATGTGTGTTACTGGTGCTGATATTAAAATATGTAAGTAGCATACAAGAAAATGTTAAGGTGTACTGTAATATGTAAAATAAATCACTAAGGAAGTGGTGCAACAAACACTCCAATGTCACCTAGAATACTGTACAGGCCAGGGACGAGAGGGAGAAGTAGCCTATACAGTGTTGACTAGAGGAGACTATTTTTAAAAATGGGCTAAAACTGGGCCTCTTTGACCTCGGCTACATGACGGTACAGACCCGACAGTAAACAAGAGCTGGGATAACTTCTGCCATTTGCTGTGACTGTCACCCCACTATGTCATGATATATTTTTTTCTTTTTTAAATGCCAGGAAGAAGGAATCAAAGGTCAAAAGCCCTTATAATAGTATGGCTGGCTTAAAGTGCATGGAGGTGTTGGAAAAGGATGCCTTCACACACTGGCACTGAAAAAACCAAGTGGCCTTACTGACTCATATATACAAATGTCCCTCAACTCTCTCCCTAACTTTCAATGGGAGGATGGTGGACTGCTGTAGAGCATCTTCAGCCTGCAGTCCACTGGGTTCATGTTCTGATGACCTGGGACCACCACCACCACAAACAACAAAGCACTTGGATGCCTTAATACCATTTTGGATCAGTAAACCATATAAAAACATGTTATTACATTTTTTTCGACCCATCAGCTGTATATGGGCCTGAGATTAGTCTACCAAGTCCACATACTTAGGGCAAGAGGGACCAGTTGCTCATCCCTCAGTGGCATTACATGAGTAATAAACCTAAACCACTCCTTGGATTTAAACCTTTCATGGACCACATGTGGCTGGAATGCCTTGACCTAATAGACCACCAGGCATCTATATTTGTTGATTGGCTGGCTACCATCACCTCTGAATGGAATTACCATAGGCTAAAAGCATGATAACTACCCACACAAGCTTCACTCAGGCTGGAAATTCAATGACAAGTAAACAGAGTCAAAGTCCAAGTAGAAACTCCGACATTCAAATCATTTACAGAGGTTCCAACATTGTTATAAATACAATGCACATCTCGGATACATTTTCTCCCAACAGTTTCCAAAAACTATTGGGAAGCAATCAGCTGGCTTTGGTACTTGGCTTTGCTTCCAGTCCAAAGAAAATATCAGCTGTACCATGATCAACCTCAATAAATGGATTCCTTATGAGGAAATGAGAAGAATTTTTATATATGTATGTATGAATCACAAGTAACCAGTCTTTTCTTCTGTGTTTTCCTAGGCTGAGTAAAACTGTCTCTATTCTAGGCTGAGGGAAGCTGTCTCTATTCGCCAAAATGTGGGGCAAAGTTTGTAATCAGTCACCTAACGACTTAGATCAATAGTCATTAACACACCTGCTGCTGTGGGTTTCCCTTTGCCTAATAACAATGTCTGGGCAGAGTCATAAGAAAATAAAATTTAAGAAGTTGTAGGCAAAGGGCTGAATATTTACAATGACTCAACGGCTGACTGTATACATATCTATCAGTCCACATCAAGTCCACTGCAAAACCCATCCCTCTCATGGGAGGGAGAGTGATAGCCAGAATTAATCCTTCTCAAAGTTGGTGAAGTACTAATCAGGAGGGGGTCTGTTGGAGAAGTTATGAATGTGAAAGTCAAAAGTGTTGTAATGGGTATGTTTGTGTGCATTAGAGAGAATGTATATGGCATCATGGGTACCAATTTGGTGCAAAAATATATAAGCATAAGAAATGGCATACTACTGCACCAGCACCAACTTTTAACCCATTAGTTGTGGCATACTCTGGTAGCAACATATCTGCTGGTGTGACTATATGGCAGAGTTATTAACCCTCACAAAATGCCTTCAAATATCATCAGTGTTTTGGAAATGGCATAGCACACCTATCCATACGATATTTTTGCTCAATTCACCATAGTTATGGAGTTATTGTGGTTGGAGGTTTCCAACTGGTGAGACTCCAGCAACTCCCCAAGCATGACAGAATACTGACTGATTCTAAGTGAACTGCCTGTTAACCTAATATGCCATAAAATACAGTATGTGTGACAAGTACTTTCAGATACTTTCCCTCCCTCCTCTTCCCTTATCCACTGCCATATTTGTGTAAACAGGTTGGAGCCTTGAGTGTCCTTCCTCAGGTGGGTAGATAGGGAAGGAAGTCCATGAAAAGTTTGCTCATGGTAGCTTCTGTTCCTTTATCTTTGGGCTAAAGGTTTGGGGCAGGGATAATACATGCCAGTTAGCCAAACATGTTATAAAATTTACATGATACTGCTCCTTCCATAATCCTTGTGATACAAGGCTGAAAATCTCACCATCACACCAACCTGATATGAAAACAAATAAGTCACAACCTATGGGTTAAATGTCCACCATGGCTTGGGTTTGAACCGGTCATGGGGAGAATGCATTGTGAGATGAGTAGGCTACTGACTGAGACCCACCACAACAGCAGAGGGTGGTAGACAACAAAATGGTAGAGGTTATCCCATATCTGTTTTACTGTAGGATGTCTACATGATGGTGGTGCATGCTAAGACTGTGTGATCTAGACAACTAGCAGCTTGTACAAAATGTTTATCTCAAACTTCAGGAAAAACACCTCAAGCACAATGCAAAATACTGTATATCATAACACCATGGAAAAAGAGGAAGCCTCATATGATATATAAATACTGTATGTATACTCTATGTACAGTACACACACACACACACACTATATATATATATATATATATATAT
>JAGKTI010000299.1:56054-111560 GCA_018397915.1 Birgus latro
ACAGTATAAAGTTCTCTCAGGAAAGGACCCGAAAATGGACAGGGAAGCGATTGTTATTCTCCGCTCTATATAGAAAAAAAAGGAGAGCCTAAGAAAAACGCTATATGTGGGATACAGAGAAGCAGCATGTGCATAAGTGTGCATATGTGCATGTGTGGATGTGCACAGGGTTAAACAATATTCCTAGTCTGCTGCGAATCAAAAAATGAAACCATTTTGTACCATCAGGTATTTCAGTAACACCTTCAATCCAATAAGTATTTTATAATTTCATCCTTGCTGCCGCCTGACTATTTAAGCTTAGGGTTGATTTCTATTTGTGAAGGGGTTAATGAAAGCTCTATCTAACCCCTCTAGATGAAAAATATCTCTCCTAATTAAACAGTCTGGTAGCAGCAGCAGCAAGAATACAGAAATAACATCCACAACCCAAAGAGATTAATTATTATAGCACAAATACAGTGCACTAGAAGGCACTTTTTCTTCCTTCTTTCTGCCTTGTCCAATTTGCTTTTCTTCATCACTACTGTCCATTTATCTTATCATCTAAAGCTTTGTACTGTACAATGTATTATCTAACCCTGTGTGTGTGTGTGTGTGTGTGTGTGTGTGTGCTACATTTCTGTGTTTTTTCCGAGTGTCAATATGTGTGTGTGAGTGTGCAGTATGTATGGATGGTAAATTTGTGTGTAAGTGTGTGTGAGTGTACCTCCGTGGGTGTGTTGTATTTATGAGCCAGGATTACCTTCTCTACCTCCTGGGGTGGGCAGCATCGGGTAAAGCAGTGTCATCATCAACTCATCAAAACAGCCACAACGCCCCACCAGCCAACTACTGTATGTACCCTTAACAAAACCTTCACTCATAGCAGAGAAAAAAGTTATTGTATCAAACATTACATTAGTGCGCAAGAGTTGTATTAAAACCTTGTGCCACACTAGAAAATGTTAAGTGTATCAACTGTTACATTAGTGGGCAAGTTGTGTTAAAACTTTGTCTCGCCAAAAAAGACTAATTATATCAAACGTTACATCAGTGTGCAAGAGTCGCATTAAAACCTCACGTTACACCAAAAGAGAATAATTATATCAATCATTACATTCATGTGCCAAAGTCCCATTCTCATCAGTTAACCTCTATAATCTGATGATGCATTTTTCTACTTTATTCTTGCCACTTAAATGCATTATTATTCAACTTAGGAGAGACTTTCTGTACTATTGGGGTCTGAGACAGCCTTCAATAACCCCATCGTATGAGAAGGCTTTCCTAAGTAGAAAGAATATAACAGAAAATACGTCATCATGGTGAAGGGGTTATGGAGGCTACCCAGCAACTCTTCCTTAACAATTACTTGGCTTACTGCAGCTTGTCACATGTCATCTATATCTTCTTCCTATGGACATTGTTTGCAATAATACATGTACCATACAAGAGAATATTACCCTGGCATATAGAATATTACAATAAAACCTCGATATAACGGACTTCAGTAGACCGGAATTCGCCTTTATCGGACTCGAGGAGCTACCGGACTAAACTCCTATATATCGGAAAAAGTCCGATATAGCCAGAAAGCATTCCGGACTGCCTGACAACTTCAGCTATGTTCACCACAATAAGACAAGTAAAAGACATGTTTTTCAGTGCACAGTACAGTATTATTATACCATTTGATTAATGCAGTGAAGGTATAACACAGTACAATACTGCAATGGTGGTGAAAACCACTGATGCAATCCGGACTAATGTCTGATATAACGGAAAAAGTCCGGATTAGCAGGGGTAAGTCCAGATGTCGCTTTTATCGGAAAATCGCATATTTCGGACTGGCCTGAGCCCCAATTAGTCCGTTATAGTGAGGTCTTACTGTATTGTGAAACAGATAAGAACACCATGCCATATACAGAAATAAATTGTTTAGGAAGAGGTGCTGAGGGCTTCCTAAACCAGTGAGAATTTGAGCCTAATGGTTATATCTCAGACTGGTTATACAAATCAACCACATTAGTAAACATGCTATCAAAACTCTTGGTTACTATGGGAGAAAAATCAGTTGAGTGCAATGAGAGGGAAAAATGCTTATTCTAACTATTGTAGATCAAACTAATGTTTGAAACTGTGCCTTATTTTGTGTTTACTTTAACTTGGCCTAAATTTACCACCTCTCCATCTTCAATGCTGAACTATAACAAGAGATTAACACTATAACATGCTGCTAGTCATGAACAAGTGCTATGGAATGGATGTAGTGTTATTGTATTTCTTTTTGTACCACTGACCTACAAGAAATATGCTGTAAAAGCACAAAAATCTCCCAAAGTAAGGTGAACAAAACGCAGTTGGTCTTTTAGCTGTACGAGGAAGCAATCAGCTGTTTCAACACGTTAATTATTCAGCCACCACCCTACACCCACAGGTAACGGCAAACAGTCAGAGTGCTTTTGCTGATTTTGGGGCTTCTCCTCATTTACATCTACTTTGTAATACATTATTTTTATACATTAAACCAATTTAAGAAGAGAATTAAAGAAAAAAATTGAATAAATTAACCTAAAAAGAAAAAAATGCATACAGTATTTGTGACTGGAAATGAGATTTAAGCACTGCAAGGAAAGAAACAGTAATATAAGTAGTATAAGCAGTAGTAGTGGCAGCAGTTATAGCCCCAGGTTCATCTGAATTTTGAAGCCAGTGGACTGCAGTCTGAAGCTGCCCTCTTCTTGCAGTCTCCGGCTGGGGGAGAGGGAGCTGAGAAACATTTGTACTGGGCAGTGGGGTAACATGGTTATATCAGTGCCATCAAATAAAGGCATCCTTCTCCAGCACAAAGAAGAAAAATAATAACAATGCAGAGGAGGAATGAGGAGAGAGATTACAGTCTACCATCACAGGCCTGTCCCCTCTTATGCTTCTCTTTCCGTCGTCTTTGAAAATCAGTGTAGTTCAACCCTTCAGTCCAATTATTTATATTTAATGCCATTCTTGCTAACTTAAGGTAATTTCATTTAGCTTAAGGAAAGAAATCAGGTTGTGAAGAGGTAAAGGAGACTCTTTCCACCTACATCACTGCAAATAATTTTCCAAAGTTGACAATATCATCTGAAGGTGGCAAGAACAAACTTTTAAAATATGTTATTAGATACAAAGGGTTAATCTGAACCAATCAACACTGACAACTTTGATCTGCAGCTAAATATAGCTGACAGTGTTAATTGCTGCAGTTACACTAAAGTGATTTTCAAAGTTAAGGAAAAAAAGATGCATGTGACATGACTTTTGTGGCTTGCTGTACAAAATATGAGAGAGGGGTTCTTACTGACTAGGAAAAAAACAATGCCTGGAGGTCTTGTGTAAGCACTGTGCAGTAAACAGAAAAAGGGCTCAATAAGCTCTGAAAATAAATAAGGTAGGATTCATTATAACTGAAGGCAGAGGCTAAGCATTTAAAACAAAGCACAAAGAAGCTACAAACAAATAATTCAAACTTACCACCAAAACAAACTTACTGTACCACCAAAACAAACCTGTTTCAATCATGATTACTTGAAACAATATTATTTTAACAATGAACAGATGTAACAGTCAATAACTAAATATAAAAACAATCACACAACCATAGTTGGGGAAAAAAAGTCAGCCTACTATTCCACTGCATCTACTTTACACTAAGGGCATGTTTGTCACTTTCCTCCGTGACGTAACATATCACTGAGACTCATCTATGGGCAGAGACACATACCAGGTCTCTCTTAACATAGGAGTGTTAGCCATCAGAGGATAGCAACAAGCAGAGGTGAAATATTGGGTGAACTTATATCTTGAATATTAAACATGCTCACAACCTTGTAAATCAGTGAAGTACACCCGAAAAATCCCAGGTAAATATGATGAAGGTCAGATGCAAGAAATACAGCTGAAGAATTACCTGTAGTCAATATTATGATCTGAAGAGAAAAATACAGTACATCCGAGAAACTTTCCGGTTAATATTATGAAGATCAGAAGAGAGAAATACATCCGAGAAATCTCCATGTTAGTTTTATGAGGTCAGTAATGAAAAATAAATCCAAAAATCCAAATAATATCCAGATTAACATTATAAGGGTCAGTAGTCAAACACCAAGTTACAATCACAAAATGTTTCATATATTTACAAGGAAAAAAACATCACTATCTACAATAATGTTTTTTTTTTGTAAGGCTCTAGGTCACACATTATGTACACAAGGCATTAATATCAGTGTTATTATAGCCAGGATATTATTCATGACTTCCAGGGCAGTCCAAAGTCCACACAGTATCATCTTTATTGTTATCATCATCATCAATCAGTATCACCTTAAATAAATAAATAAATACATAGCAGCCAATACACATTACTCCTTATGGTGTAGGGGTCCAATGCTAGGCTACTGTACAGTATTCTGACAAAAAAAAAAAAAAAAAAATAGGTACAGCATAGGGAGTTGAGTTTAGACTACTGTGGTTCATGGTATTAATGGGTAAATAATCCACCTACCTGCTTTATACTATTACATGTAAAAACCTCCTGTCACCTCCTGTGAACCAAACCCACATAAGGCTTCACTCCAATTGGGTGTTGTAACCACTAGACCACCAGATGCCTACAGTGAGTCTCATTTACTTAACCCCTTCAATATAATGACATCTAATTATTCTTGCTACCTCCACACAATCCTACAAAACTTAGGAGAGACTTTTCAAGCTACACCACACTTTCAGTTCATACTGAATTGTTTATAAAGATTCTAAACATACTTGGATGAATTAGTCTTAGTCACCTAATAGTAGCTCTCCATGCTTCTCAATCTCTGGCAGCCTCCCTATTTACAGGAGTCCCATATCCCTGAGGTTACACTCTATAACCTTGTCCCAGGTCTTTTTTGGTCTGCCTCTCGCAACCCTACCCCTGACATTCACACTTCACAATTTCCACACCCAATTGTCATCCTCCATCCTCTCCACATGTCCAAATGCCTAAACCATCTCAGTGTGGCATATCTATACATTAATCACCATCAGTTCATATTAGCTCCTCTACAGCACCTTTTATCCAGAGGGAAAATGATAGTCAGAAGCAACCCTACCCCATGCTGGTGAAGTATGAGTGGGGAAAGGGGTGTCCGTAGAATAAGTGCAGCACATGAAGATCACAATGTTATACTGGCATCTGTCTTATTGTAATGGTACCACAAGATTATTTTATTCAGCTGAGACGACCCCTTATCCTGAAAGGGTTAGAATGATCTTCATTTACCCCTTGATTACATTTTTAAAACTAAATTTCTACTTTAGTACAAGGACATTCTTTGTCTTTATTCTCATAATTATAAATTTTTTTTATTCAGACTGGAAATCAGCCCTTATTCTATTGCAGACACTACACTCAATCCATTTCCTTACCATAAATAATGAGACAGTGGGCAATGATCTTTGACACCCAGTATTTCAATCTTCAGCACCCTAACCAACTTTTCAAAATGTTATGTAAGAGTTCCATAAATGTTCAGACATAAAGTGGATTAATACAGTATTATTGTCCACAATAGTACATACAATATTTTTCATCTACCTTAGCTTCTGATGGCAGAGCTCGGACTGGAAGGCGATGTGTGTGTTTTTTTTTTTAAATACAAGATGAAGGAGGAAGATAAAGCAAATTAAATATATCCATCCATCCATCATCCAATCCAATGTCACCCCATGAGGAGCGTAGGAGCTAGGGCTAGGCAAGTTGGTCCTGACATTTAAGGCGAGAGTGACCAGGCTCACTCATCCCTGAGTGGTATTATGTGAGCAATAAACCCCAACCACCTCTTGGATATAAACCTACACAGACTCAATTCGACTGGAGCAACTTAAATACCCATTAAAACACCAGGCACCATAATTTGGTTATATGGCCATCACCCAGTGTAGTAAATGGTTTCCTGATGTACAGGAAATCATTTGGCTTGTCACTCAGTGTAAAGTCACCCATATTAAGAAAAAATTCCATACACCAGACACTACAGCCAAATTTTCAGTGGCCAAATGTTTTTTCCCATCATGGACGTAAGTAGGTCAGTCTCCTACCTTAAATGTTCTGAACTGGAGTGTAACCTCAGGGATAAGGAACTGAATAGGGGAGCGTCCAGCGATAAGCAGTGTAGACAGCTGCCATTAGATGACCAAGGCCAATTCATGTAAGCATGTCGGAGCCTTTATAAATACTGTAATACAAAATGAAAAGATACAAAACTATTTTAATTTTGACTTGTGCCCACAAGATAAGAAATGGGTAATGTGGGACTGAGTGTTATTTTTTTATTTATTTATTTATTTTTTTTACTCTTGCTGTTGATTGAAGCTGCTGATGTCAAGCTTGTCACTGGCCCACCCTGGACTTTGGACTGCCCATACAAGATATAGTGTGAGTCCTCATTACAAGTCAGGCAAGTGTTCAAAAATATCACAACACTACCATACATCTGGTACTGAATAACAGAAGAAACTGGCTTACCATCTTTACACATACAGCCAGGAGTGAAAATTCAATGACAATTTTCTGTTGGCTTTGTGTTCTTCCTTCCCTATTTCTCACTTCTCCCCAAGCAACAGTATCTTTCCTTCCCATAGCTTTTGCTGTGTGCTTCATACTGCTGTCACATAAATTCTTCATGCCACATTTCAACAGAAACATGCCAGTGAAGTTTTGGTCATGGCTGCATCAACGGAACTCCGTCCTTTCAAACCTATGATGTCTACTTTCATTTTATTCCTGCTACCTCTAAACTATTTTACCCAACTTTTCTGTACTTTGCTATGGGGATATCCTTTTATTACTGGCTCATCTTGTTAATTTATTTTTTATGTATTATGACATTCTTACTGACATAAAGAGAACCCCTCACACTGAAGAGATTATTGAGGGCTACAATTAACCTGTCCAGTTTAATATTCTCTTATGCCGCATAAAATAATTTGGAGAAAGCAAGAATAAAATATAAAGTATGTCATCATAGCGAAAGGCCAAATATAACAAATAAAAAAAAGTGACTAATAACAAGGACTGTCTGTAACTGACAATACTGTATCAACAATGACAACATGGTACTAGCAACTTGCAGCTTTATGGTAATTAATACAGTAGAGTACACAGCTCTCACCCATATCACAATGTGGAAATATCTGAGGAACACTTGATACTAACACGCACGCATGGACACACGCACGCATGCATGCAGGCACATGCACACACACACACACATGGAGGAGAGGAAAGGTGAGGAACAGAGAGGAGTGGAGAGGAGAGGAGACAAGAGGGGAGGAACACAGAGAATGGGGGAGGAGAGGAGAGGAGAGGAGAGGAGAGGAGAGGAGAGGAGAGGAGAGGAGAGGAGAGGAGAGGAAGAGGAGAGGAGAGGAGAGGAGAGGAGAGGAGAGGAGAGGAGAGGAGAGGACAGGTGAGGAGAGAGAAGAGAAAAGAAGAGAAGAGAGGGGATGAGAGGAGTGGAGAGAAGTGGAGAGGACAGGAGAGAAGAGAAAGGGATGAGAGAAGAGGAAATGGAATGAGAGAAGAGGAAATGGAATGAGAGAAGAGGGAAAGGGAGGAGAGAAAATGGGAGAGGACAGCAGAGTAGACTAAAGAAGACAAATGAAGCCAGGAAAGAAGATGAGAAAGAAGTGAAAATGAAAGAGAAAAATATGAGGATGAAAATGATGAGTGAAATGGCAATTAATTACTAAAAAGATAACACTAAAAAAATAAGTATAAGCCAATCGCATATTACCCTCACACAAGGTGTTGGTCACAAGGCTAGATTTAACGAGTCCGGAATATTTAAGGATAGTAGATTTCAGGACATTATTGGATAGATGACTAACCCACACCCCTACTGGCATAATGTGAATGAAACACCTCCAGCCACCTTTTAGAGACTCAGACTTCTGCATAGTAATTTATAGTACAGAAGTTCACTCATCCCCTTGTCTCATCAGTGAATTCACAGGCTTCAGTATGACTCAGTGGACTGAGGTGCACATTATCATCCATCTGTTTGTGATAATACTCCCCTTTGTCCATTACATTCAAGCCTCTAAGGCCCCAACAATATAACAGAGGCAGGAGAGGCAAACAGACTTTTGTAACTGACTTTATACGACCAACATCCTAAATGGAGCCATTAACATTAGACCAAATGCAGTGCATCCTCGGTAACCAAAGTCAAAACTGACGCTGAATTTCAAAGAAGGTATGTGGGGGTATACTTCCCTATGCTGGGCAAAGCCTGAATAGTGAAGGTGGGTCTGTAGGAAGAGTGATGCATGTGAAGGTGGAAGTGGTGTACTGGCTATGTTTGTGTCAACATGTATTGTGTATGTCATCAGTAGAACCAACAATGTGAAAACATATGCAAGTACTGTATAAGGAATAATGTAATGATGTACTACAAGCATCCACTTTAAATGTCTGCCACATCAAAAGCTTGATCCCTAGACTCCCAGCACATACATCATGAGATAAGTATTCTATCACCATGCCACTGAAGCTTATAAAAATAAAAATAAACTAAAAAATAATGATACAAGAGAAAACCCTGATATCTGTACCCACACCAACCATACCTACCATCACCCCATCTCATCCTTAGTCTCACTTCCACCCCTCCTCACTCGCATAAACTCTCCTAGTCTGTCTCTCATTACCCAACCTCTGCACATAGCCAAACTTTCTCAAAGTATTTCTCCTGATGCTTTCTAGCACATCCACATCAACATCACATTCACTTCTTCACTTGTCTGTCTGTGAATGCAACTCCTCTCAACTCATTTCCAAATAACACTTTCCTATTTCAGACAAACATTTACATCCATGAACTTGGTTTATCCTTTACATATACAGCAGAACTTGCATATTAAATACATAGTCTAAACAGCATAAAATAATTTCCTATCTAATCCATATAACTTCAGCACCTTCCACATTACTTGTCAGTTTTCTGTGTCAAATACTCTCTTAACAATCATGTAGACACCATACAACTTCTCTCCTATCTCTACATACTGTACTTTTCCACAAAGCATCTCAGAATAAACATCTGGTCTACACACCCTCTCCTTTCCCTAAAGCCCCCTTGTTCATCAACACCATCTTGGAGTGACAATGACATGGGGTGCATAACCTCACTTATCCTCCAACTCCACCCATGAGGGTCCCTTCATGCAACCCTCCAGGCAGCAACTCTTCCCCCTCTAAGCATCTCTCAACATGAATGATTCATTTGCTCCAGTCATGAATTCTGTTGCCTTCCTCTTCATCTCCTCCACCCCAGGTTAAGTTCACTCTTGTTCCCCTCCAACTAATTCTTCCTAATTCTTATCAACAAGTATACTAACATAAATCTTTCCAGTTATACTGAGAAGGCAAATGACAGTCACACATTTCTTCCCACTTTTCCTATGCATATGGAAACTACTGTACAGTACCTGACTTCCAATTCTCCGGAAAGCTACCTTCCTCCCAGGCTACTTTATAAATTTCCCTTAGCCATTCAATCAACTGGAGTTCTAAACTAGGAAGACAGTAGACTAAATTTGGCAGCTGTGGTTTTCCCTATGTCATTATATTTTCAAATGCTGGTGACACACACAGGTTTTTTATTCAAGCCAATACTACATGATATGTTCAACTGAGAGACATGCCAGCAGTCATACAAATAAAATCACCTTAAATTGTCCCTTTCATTGCCCAGGTATTATATTCACACCATGTCAAATACTTGTACTGTAGTAAATGATTGTTTAGTCACGATAAACCCTGCTAACCAAATGTTACAGTGTTTCAATCCTCCCACTGTTCCTGATGCACTTATACATACTTCCTTCGAGGTAATACTGTGAAGTACTGTACTGTACTTAATGATTTTGTTCATCTGAGATTAATCTTAGCTGTCAGTGTTATAAACTGCCTCAAAGGAAAGTCAAATTATTAAAACTTTACTCAAATAACCCTTCTGCTTCTACAGACACACCTTATCATTTTCATCAAGCTAGAACATTTTTTTTTTTTAAATCTGCTAAGAGAAATTTTAGTATTCAAACAATTATACACTAATGTACAACACCTGACCTGGTCCATCCATTACTGTGGGTGCACATCCACATTCATTCACACTAGTAACAGACACTTTGGTTAACCACTTAACCGTGGGCAGTCACTTTCATGATGCTCGATGGCGATGGCTAGAGCTGTGAGCCGTCAGTTGGGTGTCTCTGTTTTCTCTTTAATTAGCCGGGGCCTTCAAAATATAAATATATATGAAAAAATGTTGGAGATTCCTGAGTGCTATTTATATAACTCGGGCTATTTTGGGGCTATATTTTATAAAAATAAGTCAGATAGCGAATTGCCACTGGCTGGAAGTGCCAGGACCGCCTCACACAACCCCGCGGTTTAGAGGTTAAAGAAAGAGAATCCTACGGGTCAGGGAGATAACATCACGCTTCTCCCTTACCTAAATAACAACAAAGCTGATAGGACAAGGAAGCAATGGAATGTAGGAAGACTGGAATGAGTAAAATTCTTTTACATCACAATAAATTACAGTATTATGCTAGTAATGGCAACAGCCAATCCTATATAATCCAATCTGAGGTACTGCATAAGGACCCAAGGCTATGGTGGCACAGTCCACAATGCATAAGGGTACAAGTCCCACCTACACTCCTCATACGATTCATCATCATCTCAGACACCTTGCTCCCTCCTGGGAATCCCAAACAAAGGATGGCCACAACAAAAATGCCTCCAGGCTGCTGATCCTCATACACCTATCTTACCTTCCAATACACCCCTCACACCATTATATTAAAAACCTCGTCATCTCAGAATACTGTATTTCACACCCAAGCACATGGCATGGTCATCACTAACTGGTGCCTCCTATCCACCAGACCACCCAGCATCTTACAACATTATGTTAAACACAACACCACTCCATACATTCATAACTGAGTGGTGAGACTGTGTAATGAAATGTTGTGGCTGAATCAAGTAACTATGGAAAATATTGTATTCAAGCAATATAATGTCAACCATTAGGCTGATGTTATATTCAGGCTAACAATGTGATTTTGTCCAGCTGTATGGGATCCATGAAGTTAAAACAAATAATACTACCTCCATAAATCCTTTCACTGTCATGGAAGCACTTCGTTTTTATTTATGCAGGAAAATACTGGATGATTTAGTTAAAAAATCAGTCCTATGGTAAATAACTACCTCCGATGTCCCTTTACTCATCAGTAACCTTCTAAGCTGTACATCTAACCCTATCCACTCATACGCTGATGATTTCACCTTCCACTTTTCCATTCGCTTCCTGCAGCGTTATCTCAGAAGTTACTTCAACAACTGAAGGACGAGGCTATGGCATACCTAATGTCTGACTTGGCTCATATCTCTGAGTGGGGTAAAAATAATCTTGTTTTCCTTCTTCCTTGCATTAAAAAAACAAAAAATCAAAAACTCAGTTCTTATATCTATCAACCCGACAAAATCTTCCACAGGAATACTATCTAATTTTTAACATTATTCAGCTCAATCCTGCATCATCTTATACCTGGGATTTCATTCTCTTGGAATTTATCTTGGAAAGAACATATTACCTCTCTTGTAAAATCTGCTTCTGAAAGACTGGGTGTGCTAAGCTGACTCCGTGCCTTCTTTACCCCTACTCAGTTGCTGACTTTATACACGGCTTTTATTCAACCTTGTGTAGAGTACAACTCTCCTGTGTGGGGAGGCTCCATGCATACAGTTCTCCTCAACAAGGCTGAGTTAAAGGCTTTTCATCTCATTAACTCTCCTCCTCTTACTGACTTCCTTCAACCTCTGTCTCTTCGCTGCACTGTTCCATCTTTATCTCTTTCCTATTGCTACTTCAATGGTCACTGCTCCTCTGAACTGTCTGGTTGCATCCCTCTACCACTACGATGGGCGCATAGCACCCATCTAGCAACAAACTCTCATCCTTTTTCTGTCCAACTCTCTAATGCAAGAGTTAACCGTTACTCTCAGTCCTTCATGTATGCAACAGGTCAACTCTGAAACTGTCTCCCTCTGTCTTTGTTTCCTACTGTCTATGATCTCCAATCTTTCAAACACAGTGTGTCCAAGCATCTCAAAATGAACGGATCTTGAATTTGGCTCTCTGTTATCTTGTTTTTGTTTTTTCTTGGAGGGAACAATTTGCAGGTTCCTGGCCTTTGGTTCTTTCTTCATTGCATTAAAAAATAAATAAATAAATAAAAAATAAAAAAGTATTTTGTTCATTGAATTACTGCCACACTAGCCCAAAAAGTTACCAGTCCATTAGCAAGAGCGTTAAAATCCTGGTGTGGGCAGCTGGTGTCACTTGAGTGTCTATCAACCCTTTGTAGGTTGATAGGTAAAATAAGTATCCAGGAAGGAAGACTGTGGTAACCCATATAATGTGGGAGCCTTGTACCCCAGGACAGTGGATGAATAACTTGTCACAAGCACAGGTTAGGTTATCTGTCTATCTAAGTTGCACAAAATATGCACTGCAGGTAAGTACCTCATGGTGTCTGCCTCCACTTTAACTTTTCATTACCTGATAAATTTGTTACCCAAGGAGAAATCACAGTATCGTATACATATAAGAATATCACTGTCAACTCTTGCACTGCTATGGACATCCCAACATACTGATATACCAGCTAACACCACATCATACCATCTTACACCCTGTCAATTTGTTCAACTAAGAGAAATTATAGCTACCAAAAAATTTAAAAACATCACAGCTTTTCTCTCCAGTACAACAAAAGGTAAGAAAATCAGGTACAAAGGTCCCTACATTCTACAGAAATAAAGATAATAAATACCTTTACACATAAAAGACAATACATCTGTAAGCACATGATGATGATGATGATGATGATGATGAAGAAGATAGAGATGAAGATGATGAAGATGAAGACAATGATGATGATGATGATGACGACAAAAATAAGGATGATGATGATGATGATGATGATAAACATTAGCTGTCTGTCCTATCTCAGAAGACTGTTCCCATATACTAGCTGCTTCATCATACCAGTGACCAACTTAGCTGATGGTGCAGTAACCTAACGCACTGGTTGGGGTGAAGGTTGGGGTGCTCTGTGTCAAGATCTGAGTCCCTATGAGGCCACTGGAGATTGTCCTTTTAACCCCCTACAATTCAATTACATATTTTTCAGTAAATTATTACTTCCACCAGTTCTCTACTAATTTAGTAAGGATCTGTAGCAGTGGAGGGGATAATGAAGGCTATATCTACCCTCTCCAGTTCTAAATCTACAATAATCCTTTGGTATAGCAAGAATATAGTAACAAATACCTGTACAGGCAGGTCCCATAATACAAGTGGGAGAAACTGCTCTGACAGCAAACAGGTGTATAGTGTGGGGGGGGGATGCAAAACTCGTATAACCGAGTTCATAACTCATGGGAAAAATTGGGTTAGGTTAACTAGCCCTGTTCATATCACCGAATCTGGGTCTAAATTGCCAGTTCTCGTCTCATTGGTTTCTCATATGGCTGATGCTCATATTATAGTCGGTAAGTCTTCACCTGACAAAGATCCCTAACCTCTTTCAGCTCAACTGATGCCCAACTGTGGTCAGATTGGAGGATAAATTTAACTAGTAACCACAGAGACTCATTCCAACCTCATAACTACAGTTTATCATAATCCAGGGAACTACAACTTAGCAGTCAAAGTATGAGAGTGATCTGAAAATAAACCAACTACAGTACAGTGGTATCAGAGTGACAGAAGTAGTATCCTCATCAGTTAAGGATGCTCCTTAACACCTCTTCCTTAGCAAATGATTTTAGGATATGGCTTGTTAACATCCTTTTGTATGTTCAGCAGAATCTGATGATATCTGGAGGATATAGTGTAGGAGAGGACAGTAAGATGTAATAAGCCAAATAAATTGCTTAGGAAAAGGTGTTAGGGAAGGATTTATATGATGCAGAAGAGGAGAGTAAGATGTAATAAGCCAAACAAATCACTTGGGAAAAGGTGCTAGGCAGCTTTCTTAACTGACATGACTACCAGTAAAGAAAGCAGTGTTCCTCAGTCCTATGCATCAACTGCCAGTCCAGACCCATACAAAAATACAGTTTAAGCCAATAAGACCAGTGACTAATTTTTTTTTTTCTTAATCATGGCATCTCCACACAATTATACCCAGTTTCGGACAAACTTTTCAAACTGGAAGGGCTAAATGCTGACTTAATAAACAAGATTAAACTAAAAAGAACACCACCATGATTAATTTAAATGTGTATATACTCTGCTGTGGTGGGTGGTGGCAACCATCATCCACTTTTGATGTAGTGCTGCCTACTTCTTCTTTCACCTTTATCATTCTTTTTCTGTCTGCCCTTCTCTCTTCCTATTTCTCCCAGCTTTCCTTCACTTTTTGTTACTCTTCTTTCCTTTTCAGGTGGCTTTACACTGACAAGCCTAATGGTTTCCTGTAAGTCAGGAAACCATTTACAATGCTGGGTGGTAACCATATAACCAATGAATACGTGTTCCTTACGTGTCAACAAGTGGGTTGGTGGAGAGTTAGTTCCCCTCCTCGTAAAACAACTAACTCAAAGACAAACGGCCACCCCTTATGGGATTATGGCATCTGGCTATAGACAGACAGATTCTCTGCTCACTTTAACTTCATGTAAAACTACCATCTCTCCATCTTGAAAATTGAGTTATGGTAAGAGATCCATGCTAGATTATGATGCTAGTTATGAAGAAGTGCTATGGAAAGGATGCAAGGCTGTAGTCCTGCCTTTAATGTGTCACTGGGCTAAAGGAAATTAGCTGCAGCTGAGTGAAAGTCCCAATCACGTCAAAGTAAATGAACTAGAGTACGGCTGCCTACAAAAATACTGTACATACATACATATACACATACATACCACACATATATACATACACAGGGGTGTGGGTTGACCAAACATCCTTTAATGTTCTAAATTACCCCACTTTAGCCTCAGATCCCTTCACCACCTTTGGGACTCTTATGTTATTAATTTACCTACCAACCTACAATACTAATGGACAAAAAACAATAAATTAAGGGTAGTTAAATAAATAAAGCTTCAACAGTAACTCAATCAGTCTGCTGGTGGTGTGACAATGGGAAATGAATAAATGAAGTCAGTCTGCTGGTGTGAGTGAGGGAGTGGCAATGGGAGTGGGATGATGCAGGGCAGATATTGATAAAGTTAACTGAGCTGTCCCTATAAAACAAAAGAAATCAAGTGGCGAATATGATGAGTGCTATAGGTGGACCACCATATGAATGATGCTCTTCCTGTACTCCTATCCTATTAAAATTACCAAAACACCAAATATACAAATTCGTCAATCCCATAGTTGCCTTACTGCAATTACTAGTTAAGCCAATTTTATGAGACAGAAACAATGTGACTGTGCCTTTATATCCTCAGTGATTCTCTCTTTATCTCTCTCTCTCACACAAACACACACACACAATTCTCTCTCTTTCTCTCTCTCTCTCTCTCTCTCACATGCACACACACACACACACACACATTCTCTCTTTCTCTCTCTCACCAAGAACACACACACACACACACACACACACACACCACAATGTCCTCTCAATACTATGACATCCACTCAAAACAACACTTCATTATACAGCAATTTTTCCTTCACGTTATATTACAGCTTAGATCCATATTTTAGGTGGACAAAGGAAGCCTTATAGCAACTCTCCCTCAGTGATATATTTTGCATATTACACCTCAGTATTTCCTTGCGCGTTATTTGTATTATCTTAACATTAACAGTCTCAGTAATGCCATGTATGCACAGACCTATGTGTATGCATGAATATTAATCTCATTAATGACACATGCACACACACGCACATACGCAGATGGATAATAGAGTGCAATGTGCTGACTAAATCACATCTTGACATTTCCTTGTATGTTATTTATACTGTTTTGTTACCTGCATTTTTCTTTTTAAGATGAATAAGGGATGTCAATCCCAATTAAATATAAAAAGAAAATCCATTATAACATTTTCTTGTATTATTTACACTGTTTTGGTACTGGAATGGTCTTCATTTTTTTCTTTTTACAATGACGAACAAAAGAATGAAAACTTATTAAATACAGGGAAAAAAAAATCCATATATCAGACTACAGGTGTCCTCCATTCATTTAAAAAAAATCAGTATCAGCTGGACTTTCAACTGCGGTAGGTTGAGGTTTGGGGAAAACTACTCTGGAGAAGTGAGTACCACACAAGAGGATACTGAGGTGTAATGTGCAGAATAAACCACTTAGGAACGGCTGCTACATTTAAATAAATCACACACAAACAGGTGCTATAAAGCCTCCAGTACCTCCCTAAATTTCACAACAAAAAATCACAATACTGTACTTCATAAATAAAAATAGAAAAGAACTCTGGTATAAAAGACAACCTACTTGAAATTAAATAATATCACAGTCACTTATCCCCTTCAGTTCAATTATATATTTTAAAATTTATTTCTCACTATCTCCAAATGATTTATATTCACTGCACAAGAACTTTTGAACAGAAGGAGTTAACCTGATCCCTTGTGCACTTGAGGTCTTTTCCAAGTATTATAAAGTTGTCCAGTGGTGGCAACAACGCCGCCCCTAACTCTCTCTCTCTCTCCCTCTTTGTCTATTTTATCTATCAATTGCCAGGTGCCTTAATCCCATAAAGGTAACTACATTTGAATAGCCTCCATGTCACCTTGTCCTCTGCCATCAAACTGTCCTCTCTCCAACTCATCCTCCCTCCTCTCACATACCTCTCAATCCCATCCCTCCAGGTAATAATAATAAACTATGAAAGGATGTCACTGGGATTGAAGAACTCTTTGAATAAGATGACATTTTAATTATTTATTCTTCTGACTGAAAGGGTTATGAGAAATACTCTGGGATGGTTTAGCCATTTGGAGAAGATAAAGAGTGGGAGGCTGACTGGAGAAGTGTATGTGAGTGAGGAGGAGGAGAAGGAGAGGCTGAGAATGAGATGGAAGGAATGGGTGGAGAGACATATGAGAGAGGAGGGTGCAAGTTGGAGAGATGGCAGCCTGATGGAGGAGGACACGGTGACATGGAGGCAATTTGTCTGTGGCCACAATTTACAGGATTAAGGTGTCTAACTATTGACAGATAAGATAATCAGAATCTTGTCACTTCCAGATAATCTTGAGTGTGTGGAAGAGTTTTGTTATTTGGGAGCCATGTTATCTGATGAATAATTAGACTTGGATAGATGTGTAGTGTGTCCTTGAATGTAAGGCCTGGGGGAGCTAGTATTGCGACAGAAGAGTTGAGAGGGAGGATGGAACTGGAATGTATTGGTGATGTGATGAGGAGGGGCAGCCTGAGATGGTTTGCAACAGATGGAGATGGCTTGGGGCACATTGAGAGGTTAGAGAATGACAGTTGTTTGCAGGATGTGAGAAGTGTGAATGTCTGGAGTAGGGTTGCGAGAGGCAGACCGAAAAAGACCTGGGACGAGGTCATCGAATGTGGCCTTCAGGATAAGGGACTGAACAGGAAGGCTGCCAGAGATTGAGCAGCATGGAATGCTGTCATTAGTTGACCAAGGTCTTTGCATTCAAGTATGTTGGAGCCTTTATATATATTGTGTATTACACATATATATACAGTATATACATATATATATATATATATATATATATATACACTTACTGTTAGAATAAATGAAGGATCTCTATCATTTCAATCTAACAAAAAAACTATTANTTTTATATATTATGTATTACACATATATATATAATATATATATATATATATATATATATATATAAAGACTCTTACTGGAAGAATTAATGAAGGCTATCTCTAACATCACTAATTCAAAAAGCCTATTATAAGGTAAATAACATCACCTGGAAATATCAAGTACAACAATACAACCTACGTCAAGTGAACGACAGTACTTAGCACTGCATCTAATTACTTGGCAACAGACAGAACCTACAGAATGTAGATCAATCAGCACAAAATAACAAAAATCTACAGACTAGTTACATTATCATACAAACATCTCACAAGTAGCTTGGTTCCTATGATGAATGATGGTTGTTATTGAGCATGTCATTATGAGGCATCTCTCCTACAGTGGTGTAGTCAGAGAGGTGGGCAAGGGTATCACTGGCCACACAATAAATGCCTAGACATCTCAAATTTCCGAGGCTACAAATCTGGATTCGTTATGAGTTTTCCTTAAGCCACCCCATAATCAGGCTTGGGCAACTATCGGCAACTGAGCTGATAAAATAATTTGTAGTCACTAAACAGTTTATTTCATATAAGTGCTTTCTATCAACCACGAACCACATTCGCATGAAAGAATAAATTTAAATGCCAATGTCCCAGTGTCTGGAAGTATCAGAAAGAATACAGGTACAGCACAGGTAAATGGTGCCTGGGCATATCATCTACAATTCAAGTCTTCAAACAGATCAAACAAGCTTGTTCTAGTTCTCCCAATCCCAGAAGAACATGAGAAAGAGGTTATGTTGAAGATGACAATGATTATGACAATGACATACAATGTTAGTCAGGCAAAGAGATGTCTTCACGCACTGACACTGATGTAACTGAGGAGCTCCACTCCCCAGTTAAACAAACATCTCTCAAAAGGATGATGGTGGACTACACAAGGGCAACTTCAGCCTGCAATTTGCCAGGTTTATATTTGGATGAGCCTTGGATCACAACAACAACAATAAACAGTACTGTAATCTTGGGTCAAAAACTAATACAGTATAACCCAAAATTTTTTATACAGAGTCATGACAAGGGAAAATGTTAATGACATTACTGGTGGTTTGAAACCATTAATGACTTGCTGTATATATGCAGTTATCATGAGGCCTGGGAGCTACTACCATGAGAGTGAAGTGCAGCATTCAGCTTGGTAACCAGCCACACAAACATCACTCTTAGGCAGGAAATGCTGCCCAAGATGCAACTCACACAATGGTACAAATATTATTACACAATTCTTATTTCTCTCCCAACAATTTCCGGCAATTGTTGGGAAATAAATTAGCTAGTTTTGGCACTTTGGTTAGCTCCCATTCCCCAGAAAACATCAGCTGTACCACGACTAACCACAATACTGTATGCAGTTTTCTTTACGAGGAAGTAAGGGCTCATTTAACAGACTGATTGTAAATATGTGAGGAGATACACTTTCAAATTTTTAACTTTAGGGTTCAGGGAAGAGGTCCTATATCACAAGTTTTTATACAGTAACTTCAAGGTATAACCTGCCTGTGGATGATGATGATGATGATGATGATGATGATGATGATGATGATGATGATGATGATGATGATGATGATGATGATGACCCTAAGATGAAGATGATAACAACAATGATGACAATATTGTAATAACAATGATGACAACGATGATGATGATGATGACGATGATGGCAATGAAGATCACGACGAAGATGATGACAATGACAATAATGGTGATGAAGGCAATGACGATGATGATGATGATGATGGCCCCAGTCTTCCGCTGGGTCAGTTTGGGTGCAATAATAGTGTGCTGTCTTTCAGTGTCTGTGAAACACTGCTAACCGTCAACTTGGGTCACCACCAAACAAATCCAGTCTGCAAATGAGATGTGAATAAAATTACATTATAATAAAAATCTATAGTTTATCAGGCACCATTTACCATTGCTGTAAATCGTATAATATTTTTTTTTTCCAGTATGATGAATCCTATATCTGTACATACACAAGGTGGTTCCTATATAGCACTGCTCTTTCACTCCACCAGGTGATTTCTTCTGTGGTACAGGGATGGATCGGACAGCATCACCAGTCTCTAACCAGCACCCCTTACTTCCTACTCCCACTGCCACACCCAGGCCCACACCTGCAGACTGAACCATGCCCACAACACAGAAGATACCACCAGATGTGATTCTCTTGGAGTGCTATTTACCAGCCACTCTATACAGTAACCTACACTGCTCCTTGTTCCTACTGGCTGCTTATTGATATTAAAAAGCACTGAACACTATAATTGCTGTATATGATGTGAAATGGTAAATAATGGCTGTTAAAATATACACAGCATAATTTGTAACACAAACTGATTCCCTGTATTCCTATCTGTTGCCAGTGAATACTAAAACCAATGAAAGTTACTACTGAAATGAGAGAAATAGTTAAAAAAGGTGTCAGCAGTATCAACCAAAGGATGTTTGAATATTTAGGAAGCTCCACCACCTGGTCATATTGGTGCCACAACATGAAGGGGTCCCTCTCCAGCAAAATTAAATGACTACGGAATATGAGTTACAACATCCCTCAAGGGTAAAAAGAGAGAGCTTCTTGATTTCGGTATGAGGTGAGAGATCCCAGTGGTGGCCAGGATAGGGACGGGGTTGGGGCAGCAGCAGTGCAAACAATAAAAAGTACAGTTACCCTGGGTTGGGTATCAGTGCTGACATGATAGCAACTCACTTCAATGCCATAACTAACAGGGCAGTGAGTAGTAGTAGTAGTAGTAGTAGTAGTAGTAGTAGTAGTCCCAAGTTTATCTGAAATATGAACCCAGTGGATTCCAGACTAATTACCCCCTCCCACAATCCACCATCCTCCTTTTGGGGGATTGGGAAGGAGCTGAGGGATATTTGCATAACCTAGCAGTATAGCCACATGATTATACTGGTGCCATCACAAGAACGCATCCTTCTCTACCTCCAAATGACTTTCGTAACCTGCAATCTCCACGGCCTGATAAACATTTCAGAACATCGGCAAGAGTTTCATAAATGAAAAAAGTGAGGCCATATTAGTGTCACAACTGTACACTTCATCACTTGCCACATTACACAACCAATACTCACATCCCAAACCAACCCCTGTCTTCCCATCACCATCATTATCACTACCACTACCATCATCATCACCATCATCATCATTACCACCACCACCACCACCACTACCATCATCATTATCATCCAGACCTCCTTTCCCATTAGGTATATTTCATTTTCATTATCACCAGACAATTTTACTGGACTTAGGGAAAATCTCTTAGTGAGTGTAGTAGCAGCTGCAATCCTAGGCTGAACCAAATGTGAACCTGGTGGACTGCTGGCTGAAGATGCCCTCCTCCGGCAGTCCACCATCCTCCTTCAAGGTGGTAGGGAGGGATATGAGGGACGTTTGTATACCTGGGCAGTGGAGCAGCTAGATACGTCAGTGCCACCAAATGAAGGCAGGTCTCATCAGCATCTCTCTTAATGCAACCCCTCCCGTTCATAAATTTTCCTAAGCTGCATACAATCACCTGAAAATAGCAAAAATAAACTGGAAGAAACCAAGTCACTGGACTGAAGGGGTTAAGTGCTGTGCCTGGTGATAAGAGCATATCCTTAAGTAGAGGTATGTTATTAAATTATATATATATATTTATTTATTTATATATATATATATATATATACTGTATTTACATATATCAAGAATAATTACTAATATTACATGTGACCACTTTGGTAGATTATCACGTTTCCCGACAAGGTAAAAGTAGCGGTCATGAATCCACATTCTCAGCAATCAAGGCAGCTCCCAAGCACATCTTCCTTACCAGCTTATTTCTGTATCTGGTAGGTTAGTAATCTCTTGTATAATATTTATGCAGTAAGTTTTTGTGTTGGTGACATGTTCATAAATATCACAGCTTTTTCCAAACAACTGATACTGTAATTTGCATGAACTGGCTATTCAACTTCAAGCTATGGAACTTTAATGGGTCAGTATTCTGTAAATTACTGAGGATACGGTTCATACTGAATAAAAAAAGATTTTCTGTATAAATGTCTACTATGGAAAATAGATGGCTACAGATGTGCTACAGAGCTTCCCAACTTGTCAAGAATGCAGTCCACAGAATGAGGTTGACAAGACAGACAAACGTACATGACACCAGTCCCTTAATAGCTAAGGTAGGTATGATGAGCCTTCTTTACTAATGTTACAGACACACTGGTCCGAAGGGGAAAACGCTGGTACCCATCTTCAACACTGCTGAGATGGTATAGGTCAAACTCCACTGCCTTATAATTACACATAGTTTGTGACATGAGGTTGCCTGTACATGCATACCCATATATATATACATAAATACATATGTGCATACACACAAACATACATGTATACACAGGTATACAAATTCATTCACACAAGAGATTTACCACATACACACATCACTCACACACACACATTAAAAACAGCAGTACACTCACACATACACATACAGATTTATGAAATACATAACTCATTAACATAATTTTTAAAAACTGCAGACATTCACACATACACACACACATACAAACACACATACACACACAAGCACACATATACACACATTACAATCTCCAGCAACTAATGGAAGGAAGGATGAAATATAAGATTCCACAGGAAACTTAAAAATCATTACCTACATTAAACACAAATGTAGAGAAAACAAAAAACATTGGAAGCCTTGCTCTTCTCTGCACTTAGGAAATCTCCAACACCAGAACAGGTAATTTGGCAATGCTCTTGGCAAATCCATCCAAGTTTCCGATATCTACGTTTTCCTACATTCACATACAGGCAGCAAATGAAGCACTGAGACCCCAGTTTTGAATTACACTCTGAAATAAAGGATGATGAGGGAGTAGACTGTAGCACCAATCGAGCATGGCGGTACTCCAAAGGTGGATGGTAAGCTGATGACAGGGAGAACTGGAGCTCCTATTTCATCAGCCCTCAGGACTAGCTTCTGACCATCCCCCTTTGCTGAACTTTTTCAGTGTTTCAGTAACACAGAGTAGGCCAGCATGCTCTGCAACACAAGTTCCTCTAACTGTCAACACCAAACTACAAGCACATTACACACTTCACTTCCGATTCAAATTTTACAAAAAGAAATAGCATAACCAAGCCTCGGAGTCCTGGGGTACGATGGGAGGGACCATCAGACCCCACCATCCACCCCTCTCCCGGTGACGACCCAGAAAGATGCCTGGAACCACTGTCCGACTCACTTCTTCTTCATTTCTGCAACATCTGCAGCCTGTCCTCTAACTTTCTCTTTGTTGAACACCACCTTTCTTCACCTCCTCTTCCTCACTGAGATTCAACATTTTGAGGTGACTGATGGCAAACCCTTCTCTGTATCATTTCAATGCCAAAATGGTTATTGTGTATATGTACAGAATAACATATCTTGCCCTTGTGTTCCTGAACTTGAATCTTCTGAATTCCCTACTCTCTGGCTTCGGCTTTCCTGTCACCCCCTGACTAAATATATCTGTGCTGTTTACTTATCCCCTAATTGTACTGACTACAAAAAATTCTTCAACTGTCTTACTTCTAAGATGGAACACACCCTATTCATTTCTCCTTTCTCTGAAATCTCCATTCTATGATATTTCAATGTTCACCACCACTGTTGGCTCTCTCCTCCTTTCACTGATCCATCTGGTGAACAAGTTTACATCTTTTCTGTCCTTAATGATCTAGAGAGGCTTCTACAGCACCCTACCCACATCCCTGACTGCCTTGGAGAGAGTTCCAACATACTTGACATCTTCCTTACAATTCATCCATCTGCTAATGCTGTAAATCTTTCCTCTCCGTTGGGCTCCTCGATCACAACCTTATCACCTTAACCTGTCCTATCATTCCAGTAAGGCCTATGGACCCTCCCAAGAAGTGATGGTTGTGGCCCTTTGGAGCTGCTGATTGGGAGGCCTTCATGCTGTACCTCTTTGATTTTCCCTGGAATTATTAATTCTTCCATGGCTGAGAGCCAACTGGGTAAGCCTTGTGCATTATGGAGGTTATTCTTGTGGGAATGGAAGCATACATTCATTTCTCATATCCTATGACTAATGTAAAAAAAAAAAACTTGGTTAAATCACGCTTGTTCTACAGCTGTCCACAAAGTGAAGACCTACAAAAAGTACCAGAACCAACCCACTCCTGAATCTCACCACTTATGTTTCTGCCTGGAATCATGCTAAGTCTGTTCTCTGCTCTGCTAAAAATAATATCATTCATACTAAATANTCTGAACTCTCCAACTCAAATTCTTCCCACTCCTTCTGACACCTTGCCAATAACCTTTCTAACACCTTCACCTCATCATCCTTCCCTCTTCTTTTCCACTCTGAGAGCTCGGCAGCTTTTTCTTCTACTGATAAAGCAGAACTTTTTGCTCAGACTTTCTCCTCCAATTCTACCTTAGACGATTCCAGTGCTGTTCCTCCATCATTTTCCCCCTCAGACTTCCTCATGGCTGACATTAAAAATTTCATCAATGGATGTATTTTCTGCCATCATTGGCCTCAATACTAACAAGGCATATGGGCCTGATAGGGTCCCTCCTGTTGTCCTCAAGAACTGTGCTTCTGTGCTTACACCTTGCCTAGGTAAACTCTTTTGCCTTTGTCTATCAACTTGTACCTTTCCTTCTTGTTGGAAGTTTGCTCTCATTCAGCCTGTCCCAAAGAAGGGTGACCATTCCCAACCCTCTAACTGTCATCCAATTGCTTTAACATGCTGTGTTTCAAAAGTTTTGAGTCTACTCAAAACAAAACAAAATTTAAAGCACCTTTCCTGTCACAACCTTCTTTCTGACAAAAAGTATGGGTTCCACCAGGGGTTCTCCACTGGGCAATCTTCTCACCTACCTTTCAGACTCCTGGTTATCCTCCTTTCGGGACTTTGGCGATAGCTTTGCCATTGCACTTTGCATCTCAAAGGCTTTCAATCTAGTCTGCATAAATCTTTAATTTCCAAGCTGCCCTCTTATGGTTTCTATCCTTCTATCTCTCCCTTCATCTCTAGCTTCCTTTCTGGTCATTCTACAACTGCTGTTTTAGACAGCCACCGTTCTTCTCCTAGAGGTATCAATAGTAGTGTTCCTCACGGCTCTATCCTATCACCAACTCTCTTCCTTTCATTCATCAATGACCTTCTAAGCTCTACATCTAACTCTATCCACTCATATGCTGATGACTCTACCCTTCACCTTTCCATTTCCCTCCTGCAGCATCTATCTCAGCAGTTACTTTAACCAACAAGGGATGAGGCTATGGCACACCTAATATCTGACTTGGCTCATATCTCTGATTGGGGTAAAAGTAATTTTGTTGTTTTTAATGCATTAAAAACTCAGTTCTTACATCTATCAACTCAACAAAATCTTCTCCAGGAGTATTCTCTAATTTTTAACAATATCTAACTTATCCTGCATTATTTTTGAACATAAGTGGAGTTTCATTCTCTCGGGATTTATCTTGGAAAGATCATATTACAGCTCTTGTAAAATCTGCTTCCAAGAGATTAAGTGCGCTAAGCAAACACGGTGCCTTCTTTACCCCTGTATAGAGTACAACTCTCATGTGTGGGGAGGCTCCCCACATAAAGCTCTTCCCAACAAGGTGGAGTTAAAGGCTTTTTGTCTCATTAACTCTCCTCCTTTTACTGACTCCCTTCAACCTCTGTCTCTTCGCCGCATCTTTGTCTCTCTTCTATCGCTACTTCAATGGTCAATGCTCCTCTGAACTGTCTGCTTGCATCCCTCCACCACTAAGGTGGGCGCGTAGCATCCGTCTAGCAACGAACTCTCATTCCTTTTCTGTCTAACTCGTTAATGCAAGAGATAACTGTTACTCCCAGTCATTCATGTATGCAACAGGTCAACTTGGGAACTGTCTCCCTCTGTCTGTATTTCCTACTGCCTATGATCTCCAATCTTTCAAATGCAGTGTGTCCAGGTGTCTCAAAATGAATGGAGCTTGAATTTGGCTCTCTTTTATTATGTTTTTGTTTTTTCTTCGAGGGAACAATTTGCAGGCTCCTAGCCTTTGGTTCCTTCTTCCTTGCATTAAAAAAAAAAAAAAAAATCATTTAACACCTGGTCACGGAACATGTTTTTCACTGTAAAACTGTAAATAAAACAGCAGGAGTTTCACTTAACACTTCACTATTCAGGATGTGCATTGAATATAACTTGCAATGGTGCAGATCTCAATATATCACTATTTCTTTAACTTGCTTATGGACTTTATCATTTAATACAGTGGTAAATCCAGCCACAACATATCCATTCTGATAATTATTTGCTGTCCTGAATTTTATATTTTTATTTAACAATCTTAGTGGTATGTGGGGGCACTCACCATCCACTCACTCGATGTAATGCTGCTCTCAGGTGTCTGCCCTTTCCCATCCTCCATCCTTCTTTTCTTCCATCCTCTTTTGTCTTTCTTTCCTTCATTCTTTCCTCGTTCTTCTGCCTAAGGGTGACTTTACACTCCCTCTTCTGCCTTTCCTTCATTCTTTCCTCTTCCTTCTGCTTATGGGTGACTCTACACTAAGTGACAAGCCAAATGGTTTCCTGTTCACCAGGAAACCATTTACTACGCTGGGTGGTAACCATATAACCAAATTTTGGTACCTGGTGGTTTAGAGGGTAATTATGGTGCTCCAATTGGATTGAGCCGGTGAAGGTTTGTATCCAAGGGGTGGTTGGGGTTTATTGCTCATGTAATGCCACTCAGGGATGAGAGAGGCTGGTCAGTCTTATCTTAAATGTCAGGACCAACTTGCCTAGCCCCAGGCTTCTACGCTCCTTATGGGGCAATGTAGGACTAGATGATGAATGAATAAATGAATTTAACAATCTACTGTATCTGACTGGAACACAACCCTCATTTAACAAAATCTTCATTTAGCACAAAAGTTTTGAGGAGGACGTCTAGTCTTACGCAAGTACTGTAATTACTGTGCCGTGATTATATCCATTTCAACAACAGTGCTTTCCAATCTATTGTGTAATTCATTAACCTGCCATTAGGTGATCAAAGCTAATGCATGCAAGACTGTTGGAGCCTTTAAAAACGAAATGAAATAAAATGAAATCCAGACATATTTTCTATTTTACCGTAGCTATTGTACGGTATCTCCACATTATTTCATTCAGCCTGGAAGATCATTTTTTTAAAAGTGAAGGGCTAGATAAAAGCTTTATTAACTCCTTCACTACTAACAGATTCTTCCTCAGTTGAATAAAATAGTCTGGAGGTAGCAGGACATAAATGTAAAAATTCATCATCATCACCATCATCCAGACCTCCTTTCCCACCCTAAGGCAGGGTGAAGAGTAGCAACATCCAGACAGCCCAAGTCTGCCCAGTCCAATGGGCCACACTTCCATTCACTCATCATCCAAGCCCCCAGAATTCTGGCTCTAACTGATATCTCCAAAACATTCACCATGATCTGTAGCTCCACATAAACATATCCGATAAAGTCAATCTGGACACTGTCACTTTAAAAAAGGGTACCAAATCCCTGATCATGCACTTCTTCTCACAACACTTATCCAGCCAGCTTGATAAGAGCTCTTGTCAGTCCCCTAGCCTCACTGACTTCCAAACCTCTCTCACACACTCATCCACCATATCTTTCCACCTTCTCCTTGGCCTACCTCACCTGCTCCCTCCTTCAAATTCACTCAGATATACCTTTCTCACCACTCTGTTGTTACCCACTCTCTCCACATGACCATACCATCTCAGTACACTCTCTTCGATTCTGGTGTCCACAGACTTCCTCACTCCACGTCTTTCACGAATCACATTATTTCGTATCCTATCCATAATGTAAAATACATCACCAAAATGAAGGAGTTGGAGAAAATGATCTCTGAAATAATCTGAATTTTCATGACTCTGAATTAGCAAATGTATAAAAAAAAAAGCATCACCTGAATCAATCTGCCAAAACACTGGGGCCTCAATCCTTCTTTTGCTGACTGTGTAGTACCAAGTCAGATCCTTCCTCCACTTACGCAAAAACGCTGGAGTGGAAACAGACAGTCCCTACAGCCTTCCCTCAGGACAGTATCTACCACTAAGAGTTAAGATAACCTTGGAAATTTGACCTACAAGCTGAAAAATGGTTGACCAGAATTGTATTACCTTAGATTATGCATGCTTAAGTTACTGGGAGAGAGATCTGTGTTCCTTGTTATTAAAATACAACAACAGTTTCATTAACCCTCATCGTCCACTCTAATCACCTCAGGGTACCCCAAAATTTGTGCAACGCCAGCATTTCATAAGCCGTAGTCAGTTCAAGGCAGAATAATCCTTCGCAGTTTAAAGAGCGACACTAATCCCTTGCAATTTAAAGAGAGTGACACTAATCCCTTGCAGTTTAAAGAGAATGACATTAATCCATCGCAGTTTAAAGAGGGTGACAATAATCCCTCCCAATTTACATACTGCAACACACGTCTGCCATGCCACAAAAAGTGACATACAGGTACAATACTCAGTTCTGCCACATCATAAGACCTGACATGACTATTTCTGCCATGCTATTAAATAAAAAGACACACTCAGCAGAGAGAGTGAACACTTACTTCTGCAAGACTGTAGACGGCAGATGCATCCAACTCTGACAAATCATAAGTGTCTGCACACTCAATTCTGCCACACTATTGAGCAGACACACTCAATTCCACCATAGCATAGAGAGCAGACATACTCAATTCTGCTACAGTAAAGACAGCGATACTCTCATTGGCAAGGGGGACTTCACAACACTTCTTTTGCGATACATTTCCTGCCTTGCACCTTAATATCCTCTTATATGGCACTGATGCAAACTCTGTTGTTATTAGTATGACATAAGCAACACATAAGCCAAAATCAAGGGGAAATATATACTGTAATAAAAATTGCAAAGAAGTGCTACAAAGTGTTCTGTGCCATCAAGAATATGATCCAGAGAATGGACACACCAAATTCCACTACAATCTCAATCCTGCCTCACTGAAGGTTGCATTCTAGCTAGCACAGGAGTCTTTTCAGCACCTCTTCCTTAGTGACTTAGTGACTCCCCACATTTTCAATATCACACTTTAACATTCTCTTCTGTTTTTCATACAACTTTAACATCAACATAATTTACAATCCTAATATACAAGAGGAACTGAAGTGCACTATCATGAATAAATCACTAGGGAAGAGGTGTTTGGGAATCTCCCAAGCCATTTAGAATACTGGTGAATGTTTAAATTAGCACACCAGACCAGCACAAGTGAGTTGGGTTAGGGGAAGCATGTGAAGAAAATCAAGCAGAACTGGTTGCCTTTCCAATGGCCCGTCTTGGAGGGATGTCAGAGGAGGTACCATTCCCCTCCAATGTCCCTCTGCTAGTTCCTTCCCCTCTCCCCCCTCCTCTCTTTCCCCTCTCTCTTCTCCACCTCACCCCATAGCCATACCTCTCCTCTAAAATTATTACCTGGGTAAGAATGTTTGATCTCTTCTCGTATTTATGGAAGCAGTGGCATTGGGGTACAAAACATTAAAGCTTGTCATGAGAGCATCCCAGGAGAGCTAGGAGAGTGAGCGCGTGAGGCCGAGGTATGGCAGGGCCAGCGTGGAGCTTGGTAATGGGGAGAGGAGAGGGTGGAGGTGAGGTAAAGGATGCTTGGTGTGAGGGTGGAGGAGGGTGGAGGGTCAGAGGAAGGCATTGTGATGAACTGCCTGCTGGTAACTGTACCTGTCCGCTGGTCGCGCCCGCTCTGGAATGGGCGGGGGCACCACTCGCCCACCCCGGTCCCCGCCCTCTGCCCCCTCCCCGCTCACCCTGGCTTCAAACACAGGCAGGTCCTGGGGTGGCTCCACTCCCGCACTGGCTGACTGCTGGCTGTGGGTGGCCAGGCGGGAACGCAGCAGGAACACATAGGTACGGTAACGCTTTACCTAAAAAGGACACAACATCTCAGTAGCTTGCTTTCTCTCACACTTATGCACATGCATACATACATGTGCACACACACATACACATAAAAGTGGAAGTGCAGGAAGTGCATAAATTACTGGAAACTCAAGATGTAACGAAAGTCCCAGGGGCTGATGGGATCTGTAACTGGATACTAAAGGAATTCAGAGACCAACTGGCGGATAAGTTTCACAGTTTAATTGTGTGTTCTCTGGAAGAAGTGAAAGTGCCTCGGGAATGGTAGAGGGCCAAAGTAGTACCAATTTCCAAAGCAGAGAATACGGAAGAGCCCCTGAATTATAAACCAGTGTCCCAGACCAGCAAGGTCGAAAATTTGTGCGAGAGAATCTTGAAAGACGGGTGGATAAAACATCTGGAGGAGATGGACATTTTGGCAGAAAGTCAGTCTGGATTCAGAAATGGAAGATCGTGTGTCTCTAATTTGTCGAGCTTCTACTCAAGGGCAACTGACGTGCTACAGGAGACAGTTGGGTGCATTGTGTGTACTTAGATCTGGAGAAAGCCTTTGACAAGGTACTCCACAAGCGACTAATGAGAAAACTGTGTAAGTAGACGTAGCCGAGGGGTGTAATTTTATGGAGAAGGTTATTTTGTTGTTCGTTGATGAGTCGCTAGGAGAAAGTAATGGTGGGGCGTGTAGGAGATATCAGTGTAGGCCTTCTCTGTTCTGTTATTCCCTTCATACTTTAAATGGGATGATGAAATAGGCAGATTTGGGTCGATGGACTTTATTGTGAGACAGTTACTTGAATAAAAGTTAAGAGCTTGGTGTGACCCATGCTATCTGCTGTCCTCCTACATTATTCTCACTCTCCTACTTCCTATTGCTCTATCCTTGTCTAACTCTTGTTCTTTCCTGTCCTACTCTGTCTCACTCCGACTGTCTCTGTCTGTCTCTCTCATTGTCTAACCTTCCTACATGTGATATCGGACTTATATCTCCCTCTAGCTTCCAGCTAAAGTGTGTGGGTGTACGTATGCGTACGTTTGTGCGTGTGTGTGTGTGTGTTGGCCACGTTTCCGGCACATGAACAGGGGTGTTTGGCATTCCTGATTAGTCTGGGTAAGGGGATGAGTTCTCTAACTCTTCCTGAAGAACTCAGACATAGCTACTGTATCTGTTTTACATATACAGTTACATACCACAGCTACATATAGTACTGTTATAACATATGCCTACAATTGGAGCACAAAGGAGGACTGAAGGGGAACCTCATGGAGTGAATAAGAGACTTCATGACAGACTGACAGATTAGGACAATAATAAAGGACAAGATGTCAGGGTGGGGGGAAGTAACAAATGGAGTCCCGCAGGACTTGGTGCTGGCGCCCATAATAGTCTTGATTTACGTAAACGACATGTGGATGGAATGAACAGTTATGCAAGTCTGTTTACAGACAATGCAAAAATTACAAGGTGAATAGAAGCTGAAGAGGATTACAAAATGCTACAGGAAGATCTGGACAGGATTTATGAGTGGAGCTGGGTATAGGAAATGAAATTCAATGCACAAAAATGCAAAATACTGGAAATGGATAAAGTACAAAGAGGCCATCACTGAATTACTCCTGGAAGTGTTTGTCCAGGATAATTTGTCACCCAAAAAACACATTACCATAATTATCAATGAGACATATAAACTCTTGACAAATATATCAGTAACATTTCAATACATGAATGAAGAGATGAAAAAATTGATACTGGCTTCAGTCTTTCTTGCCTTAATTCTTTCCTCTTCCTTCTGCCTGTGGATGACTCTACACTGAGTGACAAGCCACATGGTTTCCTGTACACCAGGGAACCATTTACTACACTGGGTGGTAACCATGTAACCAAATTATGGCACCTGGTGGTTTAGTGAGTAATTAAGGCTATCCAATTGGATTGAGCCAGTGAAAGTTTATATCCAAGGGGTGGTTGGGGTTTATTGCTCACGTAATGCCACTCCGGGATGAGTGAGGCCGGTCACTCTCATCTTAAATGTCAGGACCAACTTGCCTAGCCCCAGGCTCCTACGCTCCTCATGGGGCAACACTGGATTGGATGATGGGTGGATGGATGGATGGCTATGATCCACACTAAGTTGGAATATGTGGTAGTGGTGTGGTCCCCAAATAAAAAGAAAGATATAAAATAGATTGAGAGAATACAAAGAGCAGCAACCAAGATGGTCCCTAGCCTGGCAGATCTATCATACACGGAAAGACTAGAAAAGCTGGGTCTGCCTTCCTTAGAAGAAAGAACAGAGCGGGGCGACATGATTGCAGTGTTCAGGACCATGATGGAAGTGGACAAAATTGACAGAGAAGATCTGTGTGTATGGGATGTGGGAGCAATGAGAGGACATGGAATGAAACTGAAAAAGACAAGTTGCTTGAATGATAAAAAAAAATATAGTTTTCCATATAGATGCATAGACCTGTGGAAGAGCCTGGACAAAGAGATTGTCCGGTCTAAAAAATAAGTTCAAAGAAAAATCTGACTTACTGAGAAACAGAGACGGGACTCCATGAGCGTATCTCATTTCCTGTATATCACAGCTAGGTATATACAGTTAGGTAAATACACACACACACACACACACACACACACACACACACACACACACACACTCTCTCTCCCTCTCTCTCTCACTCACCTATCCAATCCTGTTTTGCTCATCAGGAGTGCATGGATATTCTGAATTAATGTGATGTTCAAACAACAACTATTTAAATACACCCTAGAGACAGTCTCTTACTTATTTCTTGCTTATATAAAGACTAGATTGTCATGACACTGTAAACTGGAACTAAGTAAAAACCATAAAAAAAATATTAAACTAATACACCTATAGATATTCCATGATATCTCCTCTTGTGTATGTTAATTTTTTTTTTTTAAATCCTGAATGAAAAAACACACAGAGAAAGACAGAGAGACTAATTTTTTGAGATTACATGAAATAGTTTTTACTGTAAAATGAGCCTACTTTAAAAAGGACTGTGGCTGGGGTTTATTGCTCACTTAATGCTACTCGGGGATGAGTGAGGATGGTCACTCTCATCTTAAATGTCAGGACCAACTTGCCTAACCCCAGGCTCCTATGCTCCTCATGAGGCGATGTAGGATTGGATGATGGACGGATGGATGGCTCTACTTGTAAACATATCCAACCTCCCTGCTAAGGTAAGCCTCCTTCTCATTAATGTTAAATGTACTGTAAATAACATAAGGCATCCTAACCTCCCTCCTGAGATATATTCTGCTTATTGCTAACTGTACTACGTGGATCTTGTTTGTGTACAGGCAGTTAGATAAAGGAGAGGATCAGCCACAATGATTGCTGAAAGGGACTGTCAGTATACAATATTTTGGCAGGGAAATGCAGATGGATATGGCAGTGTGGGTGTGCTGGTTAAGGAAAAATGGGTAGAATATGTCATGAATATAGTGAGGGTGATTTAAAAGATTATACAGTAGTAGTAAAAATCACAGGGGCATTTGCCTTCTCAGTGTAATAGGAAACGTATATGGTAGGATACTTATTGACAGAGTTAGGGAAATGGCAGAGGAAGTAGTTGGAGAAGAACAGGCAGGTTTTAGGAAGGGAAGAGGTTGTGTAGACCAGATATTCACTCTTAGATCCTTAGTGGAAAAGTTTCTTGAGAAGGGAAAGAAGTTGTATGCAGCCTTCACGGATCTGGAGAAAGCATATGATAGGGTGGATAGACAAGGATTGTGGAAAGTATTAAGAATATATGGAGTGGATGGGAAGCTGTTGAAGGCAGTGAAGAGTATGTTTGAGGGTGCTAAGGCTGCAGTGTGTGTGGATGGCAAACTGAGTGAATCTTTCCATTTGAAGGTTGAATTGAAACAAGGATGTGTCATGTCTCCATGGTTGTTCAATCTGTACATAGATGGGGTTATAAAAGAGATACAAGGTCGGGCAGTGGATGTTGGAGCAGCACTAGTGAGAGAGGGCAGTGTTTGGAAACTCCCTGTACTGTTGTTTGCAGATGATACTGTGTTGTTGAGCGAAGACGAATGGGAGCTGCAAGGCTTGGTAAATGAGTTTGGAAGAGTGTGTAAGAAATGGAATCTAAAGGTGAATGTAGGGAAGAGTAAAGTGATGGTCTTTGAGAGAAGTGAAGCCAGTGAATGTACAGTGAGATTGGATGGGGAGGATATGGAGAATGTGAGTGCATTTAAGTACTTGGGTAGTGTGATGAGTAAGGATGGAAGTCTGGAGGGTGAAGTGCTTGAAAGGGTGCAGCAAGGAAGGAAGGTTGCTGGTTCGCTGAAAGCAGTGATAAGAAACAGGGAGGTGAGCATGGAAGTAAAAAAGTTGTTACATGACAGTATTGTGATACCAACTCTAACATATGGAAGTGAAGCTTGGACCCTGTTGGAAGGACAGAAGTCAAGAGTGAGAGCAGTGGAAATGAGTTATTTGAGAGGAGCATGTGGAGTCACATGGAGAGACAGACTAACAAATGAGGAAGTGAAGGAGCGTTGTGGTGTGGATGTCGACCTGATAGGAGAAACACGTTAATGTGGTTTGGGCATGTGGAGAGGATGGAAAGTGAAAGACTGACGAGGAGAGTGTATGTAAGGTGGAGGGGGCGAGAGGGAGGGGGAGGCCAAGGATGAGCTAGAGGGATGGAGTGGAGAGGCACATGAGAGGGGGGGGTGTGAGCTGGGAGCGGGGTAGTGAAATGGCGGGGGACAGAGTGACATGGAGGCAATTTGTTTGTGGCCACCCCGAATGGGATTGAGGCATCTGGCAATAGATAGATAGTAAAAATCTTGTTTGGTAGACTCATCTTGGCATATTGCTCCAAAGAAGAAGATAGACTCTGAGATGGCTTGATAAGTGTGGTATGTGGTATGGTGGATGATGGGCTTGTAGTTTTGGTTGGGGACTTCAGTGGTCATGTGGATGAAGCAACTCAAGGATATGAAGGGGTACATGGGGAATGCGCATAATGGTACGAGGAATGTAGACGGGAAAAGGATACCTGAGTTTGGGGAGGCAGTAAACATGATTGTGTGCAACATGCATTTTAAGAAGAGTATACATTAGAGTCTGGGGGAAATACTAACCAGATAAGACATTTCCTTCCTGGTCAGGAGGGCTGACAGGAAGTTGGTGAGGGATGTTAAAGTTATAGGGAGCGAAGAGTGTGTGCAGCAACACAAATTACTGATATGTGACATAGTGCTTAAAGGGTGGGTGGTGAAGATGAGGATCTATGTACCTAGGAATTGTGGTAGGTAGGGGTGCTTTGTGGTAGGTGGGGGCACTCACCATCCACTCACTCAATGTAGTGCTGTTTTGGGTGCCACCCCTTTCCTCTCTTCCTTCCTTCCTCTTCTGTCTTCTTTCCATCATTCTTTCCTTTTCCTTCTACCTACAAGTGACTTTACACTCCCTCTTCTGTCTTTCTTTCCTTTAGTCTTTCCTCTTCCTTCTGTCTATGGGTGACTCTACACTGAGTGACAAGACAAATGGTTTCCTGTACACCAGGAAACCATTTACTACACTGGGTGGTAACCATATAACCAAATTATGGCACCTGGTGGTTTAGTAGGTAATTAAGGCACTCCAACTAGATTGAGCCTGTGCGGGTTTATATCCCAGGGATGGTTGAGGTTTACTGCTCACGTAATACCACTCAGGGATAAGTGAGTCTGGTCACTCTCATCTTAAATGTAAGGACCAACTTGCCTAGCCTCGGGCTCTTATGCTCCTCATGGGGCAACGTAGGATTGGATGATGGACAGATGGATGAAAAACCAAGCAGTAAAGGATGCCTTCTCTAGCATGATGAGTAGAGTGGTGGCTGAACAGGGAGCTGTGACGGAAGTGTTAATGAACATTACAGAGCTCTCAAGAACAATCTCCTGAGAGGTACTGATTCAATGTATGAAGAGAAAAGGGCCCCCTCAAGACATAAAGTAAAGGGGTGGTAGGATGAGGGTGTAGAAGCGGCAGCTAAGGAAAAAAGACGACTTTTCCAAGAATGAAAAAGGGGTGGTAACAAAGAGGAATAACTTGGCTGCCAAGCACAGGGCTAAAAATGAGGTATACAGTGCAAAACCTAAGTCTCAGAGACTTTTAATGGATAATCTAAATAGCATTCAATGGAAGAATATGATATTTAAGGTGGCAAACATGAAGTGGGAAAACAGAGATGTCATAAGTGAACAATGTGAAGAATGATGAAAGAAGGTAATGGTGAACAATGAGGATATTAAAAACCTGGAAACAGCATTATAACCAGTTGCTGAATGAGGAGTTTGTCTGTAACAAGGAAGGTTTTGAGTCTGCAGATCCAGTGTTGGGTCCTTGGCCTTTGATGTTGCTACTGTGAGCAGGGCAATAGGCAGGATGCAGGTGAGGAAGGCAGCAGATGTGTCTGGGCTGACTACTGAAATGTTAATGGCCTCAGCAGATTTAGGAGTGGGGTTAGTTACTGATTTGATGATGATCATCATCATCATCATTATCCGGACCTTCTTTCCCACCCTGGGGCAGGGTGAGGAGTAGCAATGCCCAGACAGTCCAGATTTGCCCAATCCAATAGGCCATGCTTCCATTCACTCATCATTCAGGCCCCCTGAATCCTGGCTCTATCTGGTATGCCAAAAACATTCACCATGAACTGTAGCTTCACATAAACATATTCAATAGTGTCAATCCAGACGCTATCACATTAAATTTGATTATTTGTGAGTGTGCAGTCCCAGATAACTGGCTGAAGAGTGACTGCAAATGTGCAAAAGGGGATGGCTGATGCCCCGGAAAGAAGAAATTATAGAGACATAAAACTTTTCGACCAGTTAAAGAAGGTAATGGAGAGTTCCAGAAGGTATGATTTGGGAAACAATGAATACTGATGAGATGCAGTTTGGGTTTATGCCAGACAAATGGAACACTGATGCCATATTCATTGGTCAACAGCTTCAGTAAAAATATATATGAAAGAAAAGGGATCTGAACTTTGTTTTGTTGATTTGGAGATGGTCTTCGACAAAGTCCCTAGGGAGGTGGTGAAGTAGGCAATGAGAAAGCCTGAGATTGAGGAGTGGCTGGTTAGAGTGATTATGGCCATGTACAGAGATAGCCCAATTATCTGGGCTATATGAAGAGGTGGCTGAATAGTCCGAAATCACGATTAATCCGGTGGAAACGAAAAAAAACAGGTACTGTTAGACTGATTTATTTACCAGTAAATGTATACTTTACATAGCAGAAAGCCCTTACCAAATCTTCGCATATGCCTCCTACTTGTTTCTGTCTTTTTCTATTTTCAGTTTGGTAAACTACTTTTTCTTGCTGAAAAATTTCCTCCCTGTTGTTATCGTCACGTTCGATAAGCTGTACCTACAATTGTTTACAGCGCAATGGAAGAAACTCAATGTACTCAAATGTGGATTTCGTTTCCCAACTTCCCAACTGGAGGTTAGGTTAGGTTAAATTATTTAGGTGCAGTTCAACTAGGTTAGGCCAGGTTTAGTTAAACAATTAGAACAGAACAGCACCTTCTGCCATTACGTTAACAAACAACAAAAGCTGTCACACCAGAACAGCTGAAAACAACGGGGAAACAGATTTAACGAGAATTGTTTATTTGCCAACCCACAAATATTCAGAAAAATATAACACTATCAGGATGAACTGATTTGGTAAGGTGCTTTTATCACTTACAGTAAAGCGCATGTTTAGCCCCCTCAATGGCTGTGAGTTCAGAAATTTGAGTGCTCCCGTGGCAGGCCTCGGAACCATTTTTTTCTAAGGTCTAAAATCACTTTCTTTTCCTTACAGATATGATAAGACTCATCTGGTGCACCTGTTTTTTTTTTGTTTTTTTTCCTCTAAACCCATCTTGTGATTTGCTATGATTCGTGGAAGAATAAAATTAGGGTGCATGTTACATTAGCATTTAAATATGTTGGCGAAAACATCTGAGATGAAGCTACGCCTGGCTGCATGGGACAGTAGCGTAGGGTCGTGCAAACATACCGGTGGCCTTTGTTCCCTTCCCATAACTGTTTACATTTTTTTTTTATACCTCCCTAACTCAACGTCACTGAGTCACACCAGTACAGTAAAGCATTGTTCAAGGCTGACAGCTATGAACAGGTGAATGGAATACATTATTGTTTGTATCAGTACTGTCTCACATAACAATGAACAAAAGAATGAGCAGTAAATGTACACTCAGCTGTAAAGAGTAGAAATAACTGTAGCTCTGCCGGTCTGTAATGTGCTGGGAACCGCGACACTGAACAAAGAATGTGGAAGTGGATGCTAACTTACGAGAACACGTGAGACGAAAGTTTTTTTTTTTCTGATTAATAAACATTTTTGTTCCATTTCATCCCCTAAAATTGTGAAACCCATATATTTTTGTCTAGGCATACAGCCTAATGACATTACCAATTCAATTCATATTCGTCTAGTTTGTTTTCTGCATATTTCTTCCTATGTTGAGGGTGGTAAACTACCTTCCTCTCACTGAAAGATTTCCTCTCTTATTATCATAATGTTCCTTAAGCCTTACCTGCTATTGTTTCCGGCATAATGAAAGAAACTTACTCAAAATTAGGGAGCATATTACATTAGCATTCAAACATATCGGCGAAAACATCTGAGATGAAGTGACACCCGGATGCTTGGGATAGTAGAGTAGGGTTGTGCAAACATACCAGTGACCTTCGTTCCCTTCCCATAATTGTTTGCAGTTTTTTATAGCTCCCTAACTCACCGTCACTGACACCATTACAGTAAAGCATTGTTCAAGGCTTACAGTTATGAATGGGTTAATGGAATACATTATTGTTTATAACAATACTCTCTCTTTCACACATACACTTAAGAACAAACAAAATGAACATAATGTACACTTAACTGAAAGAGACAGATAGAACTGTATGCTCTGCCAGTCCGAAATGTGTTGGGAAGCGCAATATCTAACAAAGAATGTGAAACTGAATGCTAACTTAAGAGAATAAATGAGATGGTAGAGTAATTTCTTTCTGAATAGCAAACATTTTTGTTCCATTTCGTCCCTCTAAAATTGTGAAACCCATAAATTTTCATCTAAGCATATAGCCTAAAGACTTTGCCAATGCAATTCATGTTACTGTGGTTTGTTTTCCGTATTTTTTTATTTTGAAGGTGGTAAATTACCTTCTCTTGCTGAAAGATTTCCTCGTTTATCATCATCACTTTCTTTAGCCCGTACCTACGACTGTTTCCGGCATAATGGAAGAATCTTATTCAACGTACTAAGAAGCGGATTTCGTTTCCCAATTTTCCAACTGGAGCCCAGGTTAAGTTAGGTTAGGATAGGTTAAATTATTACTATTAAGTACTTAAGCAAGGTTAGGTTTGGTTAGGTTATCAGTCGCCTCACCAAACTCCACCCTAGTGATCGAGCTGTGACCAGGTGTGGGTGGGGGGGTAGGCTCACGCTCATTTACTCGTGCCTCGCTCGCTAGCAACTGGAGGCTTCCTGTTTAAACTGAAGCTATCATACGAATAATTCTATGTATTACTATACCACTGAACCATTCAGTCATGGCCCGGACATACTGAAGGCTGGATCCGAGCCTGGATAAACGAGCTTTCACTGTATGTGGGTGCTCACACCCAGGCGAAAGTGAATGAAGATTTGAATGTTCAGTATTCTGTGAATGACAGTGTGCATCAGGAGACTTGTTCATTCTGGTGCTTGAAGCTGTCTCACATGACTTCAGAAATGGACTCCCCTGGGGGATGTGTATGCCAATGATGTATGCCAATGATTTGGTGTTGATTGTAGATAATGAAAGAAAGGTGGAGTAAAGATTTAGGAATAGGAGAGATGGTATGGGGCACAAGGGCTTGAGAGTAAATGCAGATAAAACTAAGGTGATGGTATCTAGGGTCAGTGGCAGTACTGTCAAAGAAAAGGGAGAGTGACCATTTGCTGTTTGCCACAAGGGTATGGGAAGCACAGTACAGTAATTCTATCTTGTCCAGTTTTTGTGACAAGTGGGTCAATATAAGGTGTAGTGGTATTAGAGGTTGACTGTGAGATAATGCTGATTTCATGTGTGCAGTGTGTTGAGGAGAGCATGTGCAGATTGTCGGGTGTGTGAGTCTCTCAGTGCGTGGAAGAGTTCTGTTAGTTGGGAGACACGTTACGTGCTGAAGGTGGGGAGGGAGCTAGCTCTGTGGCTAGAATGAGGAGTGGTTGGAAGAAGTTCAGGGTGCTGTTACCTCTCCTGACACTGAGAGGGCTCTCCCTCCGTGCTAAGGGATCTTTTTATGTGGCATGTGTTAGGAATGTAATGCTGTAATGTCGTGAGGCTGAGACAGTGAAGGAAGGGAATATCTGTGGGCTCAAATGCACAGAAATGACAATGATCAGATGTATTTGCAGTGTGTCCTTGAATGCGAGGCCTGAGGGGGCTAGGCTTGTGACAGAAGATTTGAGAGGAAGGATGGGATTGGAATGTATTGGTGATTTGATAAGNCAGTCCTGTATGAGACAGCCCTAGCATGTATTCAATATGGACGGTGGGTGTTAAGCGCCGAAGTGGTGACATGTAGATTGTAGGAGGACGGCTGGGCCTTGGTAGCAGGCTGTGAAGCCTATGCCCAGAGTCGGACACATAAAAAAAAAAAAAAATGTAATGCTGTAATGTCGTGAGGCTGAGGCAGTGAAGGAAGGGAATATCTGTGGGCTCAAATGCACAGAAATGACAATGCTGACTGTGAGATAATGCTGATTTCATGTGTGCAGTGTGCTGAGGAGAGCATGTGCAGATTGTTGGGTGTGTGAGTCTCTCAGCGCGTGGAAGAGTTCTGTTAGTTGGGAGACACGTTACGTGCTGAAGGTGGGAAGGGAGCTAGCTATGTGGCTAGAATGAGGAGTGGTTGGAAGAAGTTCAGGGTGCTGTTACCTCTCCTGACACTGAGAGGGCTCTCCCTCCGTGCTAAGGGATCTTTTTATGTGGTATGTGTTAGGAATGTAATGCTGTAATGTCGTGAGGCTGAGGCAGTGAAGGAAGGGAATATCTGTGGGCTCAAATGCACAGAAATGACAATGATCAGATGTATTTGCAGTGTGTCCTTGAATGCGAGGCCTGAGGGGGCTAGGCTTGTGACAGAAGATTTGAGAGGAAGGATGGGATTGGAATGTATTGGTGATTTGATAAGGAGTAGACTGAGACAGTTTGGGCATGTGGAGAGGATGAAGAATGACAACTGGGTGCTGAAAGTGAGAAGTGTGAATGATGATGGTAGGGTTGCAAGAGGTGTAACAAAAAAGACTTGGAACAAGGTCACAGAGTGTGACCTCTAGGATTAGGGACTGAATAAAGAGGCTGCCAGAGATCAAGCAGCACGGAGAACTTCCATTAAGTGACCAAAGCCGATGCATACAAGCATGCTGGAACCTTTACAAATGAAATAAATTGAAACTATGAGTAACACAAGGCACTCTGACCTCCTTGCTGAGATAAGCCTCCTTCTCCTTATAGTTAGCCATGGATGCAGCCCTGGTGGAGCGATCTGGTGGGTGGGCCTGGTGCTCCTCCAACTCCTGCTCCAGCTGAGCAAGACGCTGAGTATGGTCCTCCAGTTGTTCACTCTGAAAAACCATTATGGTACACCTGGTTGAGATAGCAGTCAAGGAAAAAATTTGGTGCAATATTTCACTGCCTTTACTGTACACTTAGGGCATGTCCAACAACTTTCGTGACACTTCATATCGAATCTCTAGAGTAGGGAAACATACTATGCTTCGCTCAGCTTAGGAATACTAGATGAGAAAACTGGAAGGAAGAATATTTAAAATAGCAGACTTTAAATCCTGACTGTCCAACCACAAAACATATGAGTACGCACCATATTAAGCTTCGTGATGGTGCATGGGAGAAGTGGGCGTTGGAAGCGTCGCTGTGAGCCAACAGCACCAGGCAGTGGCGCTGCTGATAAACTGGCTGCAACCAGGTTGATCGTGTCTATCCACGCCTGTAGCTCCTTACTGTCACTGTTGGGAACACAAATATCACCAACACTCTCATGGCTTTCATGTGCACTTTATGTATGTGAACTATTTCTCCCACTGGTGGCTTTCATATGTGTTAAACCTATGTGAAATCTGCATTTTAATACAGTATGCTAATAATATATGAAGTGCATTCAAAGTCACTATGTCTTTCTGCATCTAGTAATACATATTTCATTCATTCATCATCTAATCCTATGCTGCCCCAAGAGGAGCACAGGAGCCCAGGGCCAGGCAAGTTGGTCCTGACATTTAAGGTGAGAGTGATCAGCCTCACTCCTCCCTGAGCGGCATTAAGTGAGCAATAAATCCCAACCACCCCTTGGATATAAACCTGCACCGGCTCACTCCAATTGGAGCGCCTTAATTACCTGGTAAAACAACACACTTAAAAGTCTGTGTGTAGGACAGGGTGAATAGGACCATGTAAGGAGGATGGAGAGAAGTGCGGGAGGATAGGAAATATATTTTGAGAGAGGCAGGTGATACTGTTCAGTGACTGGGAAAACCATCCAGCTGTTAAACCCTTAGTAGGCTATGGTGATGGTATTCCAAACCCACTATCACATCCAAACAATGCTAACTAAAATGTTAAGAATAACAGAAAACAAGAGTACTACTATATGCTGAGAAAATATAATCGGGTAAATAATGTTTGAAGTGTGGCTTGGCAGTAGGGTTGCGATAGGCAGACCAAGAAAGATCTGAGACGAGGTCATAGAGTGCGACCTCAGGGATATGGGATTGAATAGACAAGCGCCAGAGATTAAGCAGTGTGGGGAGGCGCCATTATGTGACCAAGGCCGACGTATGAAAACCATGTTGGAGCCTATGAATGATACAAACGATATGAAAATATATTGGCTGTCTTAACAGAAATTAGATACCACATGATGGGTATGAATCAAAGTGGAAAAGAGAGTCCTATATATTTCTTTATCACTGAATATCACTTCTGTGAAGCTGTAAGTCTAATACTGGATAGAAGCATCACCAAGTTCTCATTCGTCATCATCATCATCCGGACCTACTTTCCCACCCTAGAGCAGGATGAGGAGTAGCAATGTCCAGATAGCCCAATTTTGCCCACTCCAATGGGCCATGCTTCCATTCACTCATCATTCAAGCCCCCAGAATCCTGGCTCTATCTGGTACACCAATCAAAATTCAAAAACAGTTGATTATTCCCTAATAGCTTAACCAATTCTGAAGATTCAAGAACAGCTGATTATTCTCCAACTGCTATCAGAAACAGGTGGAAAAAGATATAAGTAATTTGTAATAAACCTGTAGCAGTGTGAAGTGTCAGTTTCAACCTGAACTATGAATCTAATGGTCTTATTCTACCCAGCCTAGGAGGATTTCAAGTACCCCTTCCATAGCATTTTCTTTTGTATACAACACCTTACTGTTCTCTTGTAAATTATCTACCTGCATCAACAAGGAGTGCATTAATACTTTAAAAGAGAACATTAATGTGCTATGTGAAGAAAAAAAAAAAAAAAAAAAAAGGAAGAGGAGTCAGGAAGCCTCCTTAACCAGTCAGGATATGGTTCTATGAGTGAAAATAATGTGGGTAGTTACCAAGCCTCTATCCACACATCAAATGTTAATGAAACTGTTTTAGACTGGGTTGAGATGGAGAAAACGACACGTGGGCAATTCATCTGTGGCAACCCCTCGTGGTATTAAGATGTCCAGTGACAGATGGCAGCGGAAGCAGCAATGAAAGGTGTAGCCTCAGGTTCTGAACGTGAACCTAGTAGACTACAGGCTGAAGTTGGCCCCCTTCCTGCAGCCTAAAATATCCTTTTCAAAAGATATGGAGGGAGTTGCAGGGCACTTGCATAACCAGCAGCTGAGCCACCCATCTAGAGTATGTCAGTGCCACTGCACAAAGGTGCCCCTTTCCATTACCTGGTGTTAGATGGACAGACTGAGTTGAGTTGGGCTAGGTTGTGTTAGGTTTGATTTGGTTATGTCAGGGCTCATATTCTTGACAGTTAAGAAGACTCCCTGGCACCTCTTCTTTACCAACTAATTCTGTATCTGTTCAGTTTACACATTCTTGCATGTTATTTATACAATGTTCACTTAAAAAAAGAAACAAATAACATCTATCTATCTATCTATAGCAAGATACCTTAATTCTGGGAGGGGTGGCCAGAGATGAACTACCTCCATGTCATTCTTTCCTCTGCTATCAGGCTGCCTGCCCTCCATCTCACATCCCTTCCTTACTTATACATAGTACGATACCATACCATACCTCTTCACTCCATTCCTCAATCTCATCCTTAGTCGACCTCTTACTCTCTCTCCCTCCACCTCATTCGCATAACACTCTCCTAGTCAACTTCTTATTCTCCATTCTCTCCACATGGCCAAACCATTTCAAGGGACTCATCCATATGTTTTCCAGCATACACAATAGAACAGAAAGGTGTAACAGGTAAATATTATTGGTAAGGGAAAGGTAACAGAAAGCTTGCATTGCTGTCAGGAAAAATGCTCTAGAGTCTGTATTCTTGTAAGGTGAGGAGGCTTAAGAAAACCTCTTCCTTAGCGATTTATTTTGCTTGTTACACCTTACGAGTCCCTTGTATCATATTTACTCAACTGTGTTATCAATACAGATTCCTTAAATAAGATAAAAACCAGTCAATAAAATGGCACATGCAGAAATAAACTGGTAAGGAAAAGATGTTAGAGAGCTTCCTTATGCAACAACAATATGACCCTAAGAAAAGCAGTGCATCACCTTGTCTGTAGAAGATACTCGGCCTGATCAGCAGTCTGGAGGCGGAACACATGCTCCTTCTTTGAGTAGTCATTGGCACGTGTTGCCAAGGCGTGGTGGAGGCGTATGGCTGTATGGCCAGGGTGGGCGTGTTGAGGGCCACGACGTGCACCCTGCTCATCTTTGTGTAGGTACAACACAAGATCCTGTATTACACAGAACCACATCTTCCACGAACGCTTACCGAACGCAGCTGAAATATAACACAAATTATAGGCAATGTGAAACAAGTTTATTACATTTTCCACAAACACTTACCAAATGCAGCTGAAATATAATGTAAGATAAAAGCAGTGTGGAACAAGTTTTTTCTTGATCTTCCAAAAACATGTGCCAAATGCAACCAAAATATAAAGTGGCAATGCATAACAAGTTTTAGCCAATTAATGCACCCTCCATAAATGACATACCAAATACAGCTGAAATAGAAAGTCCTGCATTATGCAGAACATCTTCCATTAACACTTACTAAACATAGCTGAAATGCAAACACAAGGTCCTGTACGATGCACAACCACACCTTCCATCAGAACTTAACAAACATACATAAGGCACTGGGAGAAATTCTATCCTGTGTGCAACTTGCAACAACTGTGTTCATGGAAGTGCAGTAATATTAAGTGTAGACTGTAGGATGTGAGAAATTTTTAATGTGCATTATGTAGGGGTACCTGGGCTGTGGATAAAAAAATGGAAAGAGTTGTCAGGTGGTAACAGCCACCTGGAATGCAACAAATTCTGTTACCTGGGGGACAGAAGCAGGTGGAGGAGGATAGACTATACTGCTTTTACTCTAACTTGGCCCAGATTTTTTTCCTTTCACAGCATATATCATAAAGCTTAGTGGCAGAAAAAGACAATGCTACAGTCTTCCATCCATTCAACAGCACTTTTTCTGGACTAGCATCATGTTCTAATGTTAATTTAGTGTTACAAATCAGCATTCAAAGTGGAGGGATGACAATTTTAGGTCAAGTTAGAGTAAAAGAGATATAGTTCCAATGGTAGAATAAGAAATGCATTGAAGAACATAAGGGAACTGTTGTCTCTCCTGCCTAGAAAGGGGCTGTAATTTCATGCCAAGGGTGCTCTACAAATGATGCGTGAGAAGCATTACTCTGTTTGGCAGTGAGGCTTGGCCAGTGACAGAAGAGAATATGAGCAGACTGGAATGCACAGAAATGAGAATGCTGAGATGGATAAGTTGGGCATCTCTGGAAGAGAAAATGGTGTACCTGTACTGTGAAAGAGATTTGGCAAAACAGATACTAAATAACTGGTATGAACTGGTAGGTTAAAATGGTCTGTATATGTTTAGAAAATGGAAGAGTGTGAGTGGCTGAGGAGGATCACAGTTATGAATGCCCAGAGGCAGACCGAAGCAGACGTGGGATGAAGTCCTCTGTGGAGACCTCAAGACAGGGGACTCGGACGGGAATGACATATGGAGAGCTGCCATCAAGAGAAAAGACATGCACATGCTAGCACAGACAACGGTGTAAATGTGGATGAAAATTCCACTACTGTTTCCAAAATGCTGCTGCAATTACAAGTGTGTGAATGCAATATGGTACATCTCATTATTAACTTTACTAGGCAGTATTTATATCTGCATATGTGTGCATGTGCATGTGTGTGAACGTGTTTGTGGCACCAAAATCTCAGTGTATACATACTCCTCTTTCCATTGGGGTCAGTACAACACTTGCGCATAATGTAACCCTTCTTGTACTGTGTGCCGGTGCCTGATGGTGGGGTAAGGAAGGGATTGCTGCCAACCGCCACCGCTGCCTCACTTGCCACACCACCACCTCCACCACCACCGCCACCTTTACCCGAACCACCACTGCCACCACCACTACCATCACCATCACCTTCCTCATCTCTGCAATGTACACGCCTCAGTTACTTTTTAACCAGTAGACTGCAGCGGTCCTAAACATTTCCTATGTCCATGGTGCTGGAAAACAAGTTTTTAAAAATTGTGTTTTCATTATGTGCTTTGACCCACTTATACCTAACCAAACATGATAACGTATTAGTCAGACAAAGGTTACACTCCACACTGACAATGTGTGACCCACTCATTGAGCATAAGCATGTACTGGCATGAAAAATGACCAAAAAGTTTACAAAATTTCATGCGGCTCCTCCAGAATGTACGAGGCTGTCTACCAAATGGCATTTCCTTAATGTTATTTGCAGCTGAGGGGTTAAGCACACACCCAATATTACTCATCACCGTCATCATACATATTACTCATCATCATTATCACCAATATCATACATACATCTCATCAGCATCAGCATACATGTTACTCATTATCATCACCATCATCATCATACATTTTCATCATCACCATCATTGTAAATATTCATCATCATCACTACATAACACACTGGACTCACTTTGCCCACTGCAATGGATTAGTGCGTATGGCGTGGTAAAGTGCCTTGAGGACGTCTCTGGGGAAGTTCTCTCCGTCGTTGAGGTCAGCCAGGTTGTCAATGAACTCCCCACACGTCATCTTGCGGCCGGTGCTTTGCCCGTGTAGGTCCGTGTTCAACAACATTATTGCACATGTCAGTGTGTGCACCGCATCTGTACATAACGAGAGGAAGGAGCATAAATTTCTGAAGTGAGCATTAATTTCTACATTCAACCTTAATTTCTGCAGTACAATCAAGCACACATGTCTGCTTACTAATTCGGTATACCTTCACACCTGGGACATGTCTTACTTTCCTCCTTGATAAACTGTATCAAAGAGAATGCCAGTGGCCAGTGTGTGGTAAAATATCTACAAATACCATGGTAAATAAAAATATTCTAGACACAGACCACAACCCAGCACTGCGTATTCTATGGACAGGCAAAACATCCGCTACACTAAGGCTCCCACATACACAAATACGGTACATCAAAACACACCTAGTCTTACTTTCAGTACCACGCTAAAATTTTGCATATAAATTTCAAGGCATTATATTTATTACTTTATTAGAATAATTTTGTTTTTATTATTTCAATTATATAAGAAAGCACTGGAAATAACGTAAGTCCTAGCAATGATGAAAGAATGAGACATACAGGCCATCCTTATTACACGGTGTCACAGAATTATGCAACTTTCTCCACACAACTGGTTCATTACATTGAGGCAAACTGTCAAATTTATAGATAACAATAACAACCTGATATGCAATTATTACACAACTTAATGTAGAGTTATTAGCATCTGAGAGAGAGAGAGAGAGAGAGAGAGAGAGAGAGAGAGAAAAGACTCTTATAATGTGGGTTATCATACATTAAAATTCTATCTATCTATCTACTGCCAGAAGCCTCAATCCCGTAAGCGGTGGCCAAAAACAAATTGCCTCCTTGTTGCCCTGTCCAATGCCGCTTCACTGCCCCACTCCCAGCTCACACCCCTCTCTCCACTCCATCCTTACATCTCATCCTCGACCTCCCCCTCTTTCTCCCCCCCTCCACCTCACTCGCATACATTAAAATTACCCTGAGAATTAAAGGTTCTTAGGTTGCAGTTAAGGAAGAATTTTGACATGCACAAAGGCCCTATTTAAGGAAGCTGGAGTGCACAATGACCCTGTACTGTATTTTTTCCCATCAGTAATGTAATGAAAGACAGCAAGAGATACAGTAAATGCATCCTGTGAACTGGAAGTGCCTAGGATGTAGTTAAGGACACTGAGAGATCACTAAAACCACCCTGAGAATTAAAAGTGTTCAGGCTGCAGTTAAGGACATACATACCTTACACACATCCTAATAAAGACAGACACACACTAAACACACCCTCAGAAAGACAGAGAAACAGACTAAATGCACCCTGAGAAATAAAGAGGCAGTGGCTCGATCGGTAGAGAGAGGTGGCTTGCAGTCCCGACGGACCCTGGTTCGAATCCTCGCTGGGGCAGGGAACAGTTTAAGGATTCAAATTTAATTAAATCAGGCTTTACTGATCTACCAGAAGACCCACCGACATGTCGTAAAAATACTCCCGCTAATACCAATACACCAGTCCTGTATGAGACAGCCCTAGCATGTATTCAATACGGACAATGGGTGTTAGCACCGAAGTGGTGACATGTAGAGGTGTTGGTATGTAAGAGGACTGCTGGGCCTTGATAGCAGGCTGTGAAGCCTATGCCCAGAGTCGGACACATAAAAAAAAAAAAAAATGCACCTTAAGACAGAGACACACTACATGCACCCTGAGAAAATCAGACACACACACATACTAAACACACCTTGAGAAAGACAGACACACTAAACACACCCTGAGAGAGACTGACAGAGACATTAAACACACCCTGAGAATTAAAAGTGCCAGGGTTGCAATTAAGGAAGCGCTGTGAAAAGTGCACCAGGACCCTCTCTCGTTCCTGTGTCTCCCCCGTCAAGCAGAACTTGTCCAGAAACTTCCTCAGCGCCATATCCAGGGTGTCACCACGGAAGTCAAAGTAGTTCAGGTACTCCTCTGCCACTGCTCGGCTGAACTCGTTGCTGCAGAAACATGGTACAGAATATTAATATAGTTGGTTTGCTTTCACCACTATCCACCCACCCTCCCTCCCACCCACCTATCTTTCCCTTCCACCCAGCCACCTTTCCATCCACTCATCCTGCCCATCAAACCTGGTTACTCTCACAAGTTGCATATGGTGCCAAGTCATGGCTGCACAAAATTCAAAGAGTTTTAGTTATAAGGAGCAAAAATGACTCCTTGATATATAGTCAAATCAACCCTCTGACTAAATATGGCCAAAATCTAAGGTGAAAGAGGTTCCAACTTTGTCAGATGAAAACGAACTGACTATATCTACCTCAAGTTGAGTATAATGGTGTGGAGACAGCAAGAATGAAATGCAAAGGATGTGATGGGAGTGAAACATTTAATGCTCGGTCCACTCTGACCTGACATCTCAACCATCATGCCATCCATGTTTTTTTCTCACAGCAATAACTCTCGCAGGATTCTAAGACTTATTATCTATTTATCTATCCATCTATCTACCTATCTAACATCAGATGCTTTAAGCCTGTAAGAGGTGATCACAAATTAATAATGTCACGTCCTCCTGTCGTCTTCCATCTGGCTGCCCTCTCCGTAACTCACACCCTCCTCTTTTGTATACCCCTCCATCCCATCCCTCCATCTCATTCTCAATCTTCCCCTTCCCCTTCCACCCTCCAACTCATTCACATGCATTATCCTAGTCAGTCATATGCCATCCTCTCCACATGGAAGAAAAAGTCCAGTACATTTAATCCTTTCATCACTGGAGAGGGATGCCTTCATGTTGTAGCACCAATTTAACTGAGCAACTCCTTTTACTGGTTATACAAACATCTCTCTGCTTCCTATCCCTCAAAAGGAGGATGCTGAACTGCAGAGAGAAAGCAATTTCAGCCTGCAGTCCACCAGGTTTATGTTTCAGATCAGCTCAGGCCTACTGTTACTACTACTACTACTACTACTACTACTACTACCATACTACTGCTACCAATCTCTTCAATCCAGTGATGTACAGTATTTTTTAATTTATTCTTACCATCACCTGACGATTGTATTTATCTTCGGAACAACTTCTAGGAACTGCCTAGCATGGGCCAACCGGCCTACTGCAGTTATCCTCTCTTCTTATGTTCTTATGTTAACTTTTTAAACAAGGAGGGTTAGTTACAGTCTTCACTGAACCCATCAGCAATTGACATCCATTCTAAGGTTAACAAAATCACCCGGACATAGCAAGAAAGATCAAAATGATATCCATGGTTTAAAGAGGTTAAGGGTAGATGATCAACACACTTCCTTCGTGTTATTACCCGACCAGTAAACCTCCAGTGACCTCTTGGGGATTAAAATTAAGAACATGGCTACATTGTCACTCCACTGAGGCATTCTAACCACAACCAAGTGTCAACAAATTTAAAAAGAAAAAAAAAAATCATCATCATCAACATCAACATCTGGTCTCATTTTCCCACTCAAAAGTGAGGTGAGTTTGGGTCTAGAAAGCAAGGAAAAAGAAAAATATGAAAGGGAGAACTAACCAATATCATAATCAATGAAAACAGGCCACAAATTCATTCGCCATCCAAGCCCTCAGAAGCCCGACTCTCCTTCACAGACATAACTATGAACACATATACAGTTCATTCCACTAAACCACCAAGTATTCAATGACATGGTTACCACCCAATGTAGGAAATGGTTTCTTAGTTTAGAGAAAATCCTTTGGTTCATCACCCACAGTCACCCTAAGGCAGCACTCCATCAAATTAGTGGATAATGGATGCCTCCACTTACCACACCAGATAAATAAGACAAACACACAAATATATAAATACAGTAATTAACTAAAATGCCAGGCAGTAAGTCAATATGGGGACTTCTTATGACACACAGTGACTATTTTCAATCAGGCTAAACTAGCTGGACATTAACCTGAAACTCAATAACAGTAAAATTATCCTGGGTGACAGCTGTATTAGAAAAGTAGGTACAACAAAAAATAATCATAATTCAAAAGAAAAAAAAAAGACTAAGTACACATATATAAATTCTGCATTAGAAAAATGTACATAGCTATACAGTACATATTTTCCCCGGCAAAGTGGTGGAGTAACTATAATCTTTTTACTTTAACTTGGCCTCAAATTGCCATCTCTCCTTTTTGAATGTCAAGATGTAGTAACACATTAGAACTAGAATACGATACAGCCATGAAGAAGAGTTACGGGAAGGCTATAGGGCCACAGTGCTGCCTTTTTCTGTTACTGAGCTATGTAAGATAAGCTGCAAAAGGAAAAACCTCTGTGTCAAGTTAAGGTGAAAGAACACTAAATTATTAGGCATTTACTTACCCATACTTTTAAATACGTATCAAAATTTGACCTTATATTCAGACACTTACACTCAGTACCTTTAATAGCTATCAATTATTTTCATGAGAGAGAGAGAGAGAGAGAGAAAAAAATAAATAAATAAATTCTGTAAGGGGGGGAAAAGTTATCAAATACTGTATAGAGGGAGAAAAGGACAACTGAAAAAAGATAAGTGGCATAATCCCTAAACTACAATTGTTATTCTATACCTGCTAACTTGACAAATTTAATGCATAGGGAGGGACTCTGAAACTGGAAGATTTAATATAGCCATTCCTAACTCCTTCAGTATAAAAGACCTCCCTTAAACTGAAAGAAATAATTTGGAGGCACAACAGTAAATTAAAGTAAGTCATCATTCTACTGAAAAGGTTAGGCTCCCTTGAATGCACTACCTTTTTTTACTGACTTATTTCTGCCACCTCCAAACTACTTTATTCAACTTAAGGATGACTTCTTGCTCAGATGGAGTATATGTACCTTAATTATGTCTAACCCATCAATTATCTCTAATGTAATGTAAAATGTGATTTATCTATCTATCTATAGCGATAAGCCTTAATTTCGAAAAGGGTGGCCAAAATATGACACAAACCCTAAAAAGAATACTGTATTACTATACATGCCCTCCAATTACACGAAACATGCTTTATGTGGCATTATCTACTTCTACCTCAAACCTACTCTGTGAGGCGACCAACTCATTCTATGCGGAAAAAGTACCATAACCAACCAACACTCATTCACTATTTCTAATACCTAATGATGATCAATGTGAATTTGTGCATGTATAGTGGAGCAGGTACACTTTCAAGAGGGCAAGAAGAAGGGCTTTAAGAGAATTTTGAGATTTTCTTTTCTACATAAGCTAAATAACAACGGAGCTTAGGGATCAATAGCATGATTCAATCTGTGCAGCAGTTATGACAGATAGCTACATTAACCATGTAAAATGAGGGTCTACAGTAATTCAACTCTTCTGTTAACTTCGGCATCAGATTTGGGTCACAGTGTTATAGAATGGACCTGAACTCATGAAACACTATAAAGCTAGTCTGTCTATCTATCTATCTATAGCCCCTAATCCCGCAAAGGGTGGCTGCAGACAAAACGCCTCAAAGTCACTCTGTCAACCACCATTTGACTGCCCTCCCCCTAACTCACTCCCCCCTCCCTCATATACCTTCCAGCTATCAATTATACTGTATATAGTCAGATGCCTTAATCCTGTAAGGGTTGGCCACAAACAAACTCTCTCCACGTCACCCCTGTCCTCTGTCATCAAGCTGCCCTATCTCAAACTCACACCTCCTCCCTCATATACCTCTCTAGTCCATCCTCCCTTCTCATCCTCTACCTTCCCCTCCCCTCTCTACACCTTCACCTCACTCACATACACTCTCCTAGTCAGTCTCTTATTCCCCATAATCTCAACATGGTCACTCCAACTTATACCCTCCATGACCATAATTTCTGTCTACAGAATTTAATTAGCATAATCATCATCATCATCATCATCATCACCTCTCTTTCCTTACAAATTGGGTGAAATAGGGTCCAGGAAGCAAGGAAAGAAAAGACATGACAGTGAGAATGTTCAAGAGCATGCCCGGTGAAATGGGCCAGACATTCATTTACTCACCATTCAAGAACGTGAAATCCGGACTCTACCTCACAAGACTAGCCATTTACAGACATTTTTTTCCAGATGTGCATCACATTCCCTGCCAGATAATCTGCTAAAAGTATGGAATATTAATACAAAAGAGGTGGCTTACTTCTTAGAGAGGTGCCTGGAGACGTCAGTCTTCTTGAATCCATCGAGTGAGATGAGCCTCTTTGCCAGCCTGACCGCCGATGGTATGTCAACGGCCTTGGGGCTGTAGTGGAAGCTGTGGAGTGAGTCGATGTCCGACTCGTCCTCGCTCAGCGGGGGTGAGGCAGTGGTGGGGGTGCGCCCAGCCCGACTGCCCCCGTCCTCCTCTGAAAGACAGGTAATTTCATCCTCAGACTCCCGCAGCTCTTGGTAGGCCAGGGTGTCAGGGGACAGCGTGCCCGAACCGGGCGTGGGGGGCCGGGTGTTGGTGGGGGTCAGGTCTGGGTCTCGGCCGGTCTCGCCCCCACCCTCCAGGGGTGGCTCCTTGTCCCTGCTTAGCTGTTGGGGGCGTGGCCTACCCTCAGGGCCCTCCACCTTGATGACGATGCGGTTGTCGTCCTGGCGCCGCACCCGCACCCGGTCCCCCACGCCATGGCCATTGGGCAGCAGGTCCCTGCCGGCCCCTCCATGGCCATAGGTCGGGGTGGTGTCGTCCCACTCCAGCTCATCCGGCACATCTGTGTCCGGGCTGGTCAGGCTGGAGCTGTTAGAGAGCACATTCTCTGAGCGGTTAGAACTGCCGAGGGAATCCCGGCCGCTGCACATCTTGTCGTACACCCCACTGCAGGAGTACTGCATGGATGACGTAGGGGACTGGGGGGACGTGGGGGAGGGTGACCGGATCAGTGGACTGTCCGAGTCATGGCTGGACCGCATGCTGTCCGGGGGGGAAGAAGTGGTGGGGGGTGCATTGAAGCTCCACACTATCCTACTGTCACGGAGATCGTCCTGGGAGGGTGCACACGGGTGAGTGGGGGAGGGGGAGGGGTTATCACAGGTATCTAGCAGAGTGTTAAGCGAGGACGTCACATCATCCTCAAGCTCTATGTTAACGGCACACATCAGGTCCTTGCGGTACTGGAGCTGGTCATCGGACTTTGATATCCTAACGGCGGCCGAGGTCGGCGGGTAAGTAAACTGCACACTGGTAGCGTTGTTATCACACACGGGGGAACACAGACTGTGCGGACTCCCCACATGAGGCCGTGCCAGCCTCCCCCCGCAGCCGATCAGCTCGTTGGGGCTGGTGGGCACACTGGCACTGCCAGACTTACGCAGGTCATCCACTGTGCGCTGCTGGGGGAGCCAAGCGGGGCTGTGGGGAGTCCGCGACAGGTTCAAGATAAGGTCACCTGTCATGAGGTATGCCTCAGAGGCGGGCGCGGCGCTGCCATTGCTGTGACACTCTTTGGGGGACATGTCCTCCTGCACCCCATTCTCTGCACGTCCCAGGGAGCAGCGATCCGATGCATCAGACAGCGTGGGGCTGGGCAGGGATGGGGGCGACCGCGAGGAGGGTTCCGGGGGCGTGCGTGAGGACCGCTTGGCCTTGATGTGCCTCACCCCAGCCAGGTCATCCTGGGTGATGGCCCCGCGCAGCACCTCAGGGTTGTGCGGCCGAGCCAGGTATTGACGCACTCGCTCCTGCACACCACCATCTGACAACACCACCACATTACTCACTACACCACCACACCAGGTATACCTACTCCACCAAACACTCCTGCACATCACCATAATAAATATTACACAACCATACTTTTGCATCACTACACCATTACAAGCTTACTACACCATCACACTCACACTACACCTGTACACTCACACAACACCAGCACACTCACCCTACACACAACCTTCAGCCAATCCACAAGTAAGTGCATGACATCACAAAAAGTATAACAATGTAACACTAACAAGTCACATATCAATATCAAACATGCAGAATTAACTCCTTCAGTAAAATAATTATTATTTTATTCTTGTTACTCCCATATGGTGCTAAAGAAGTGTGTCTTTTCACAGTGGCACTAATATAACTTGCTGGCTCCACTGTCTGATTATATAAACATCCCTCAACTCCTTCCTTACCCCC